>CM019713.1:57804639-58014639 GCA_009760885.1 Achatina immaculata
AGTAGTAGTAATAATAGCAGTAATAGTAGTAATAGTAGTAATAGTAGTAGTAATAGTAGTAGTAATAGAAGTAGTAGTAGTAGTAGTAGTAGTAGTAGTAGTAGTAGTAGTAGTATATAGCAGTTACAACAGTACCAAGTAAAGTGGTGGTGGTAGTAGCACTAAATAAGCATTTGTTATGTTAGCGTCAGGATGGGCAAACCATAGCTGACCAAGACCCTGGTTCCACTTCTCCGTTTGTAACCCCCCCCCCCCCCCCTCAAAGTAACAGGGCCTAGCTTGGCAAACGGATCATGGGACATCGCCATAGTCCCCATGGCGGTGGAGGCAGGTAAGGAAGCAGTAAGCCCCTTCCCCTTCCCCACCTCCCTTTGCTTTTCAGCTCGGCCCCGGGAAAGAAAATAGCCGCCATAACCAGGTCCTCATGGTGCTGTATTTCAACAACGTCAGTGCATCGGCTGCAAGGAACACCAGCTCAAAGTTCCGGAGAAGAAGGAGGTGGCATCGGCATTAGTTCTTCGTTAGTAATAGTACAGTAGTAGTAGCAATAGTAGTAGTAGTAGTAACAGTAGCAGTAGTAATAATAGTAGCAGTAATAGTAGTAGTAACAGTAGAGTAGTAGTAGTAGCAGTAGTAGTAACAATAGTAGTAGTAGTAGTAGTAGTAGTAGTAGTAGCAGTAGTAGTAGTAGTAGCAGTAGTAGTAGTAGTAGGAGTAAACGTAGTAGTAGTAGAAGTAGCAGTAGTAGTAGCAGTAGTAGTAGTAGCAGTAGTAGTAGCAGCAGTAATCGTAGTAGTAGCAGTAGTAGTAGTTGCAGTAGTAGTAGTAGTAGTAGGAGTAGTCGTAGTAGTAGTAGAAGTAGCAGTAGTAGTAGTAGCAGTAGTAGTAGTAGTAGTAGTAGTAGTAGAAGTAGTAGTAGTAGTAGTAGCAGTAGTAGTAGTAGTAGTAGTAGCAGTAGCAGTAGCAGTAGTAGTAGCAGTACTAGTAGTAGTAATAGTAGCAGTAGTAGTAGTAGTAGCAGTAGCAGTAGTAGCAGTAGCAGTAGTAGTAGTAGTAGCAGTAACAGTAGTAGTAATAGAAGTAGCAGTAGCAGTAGTGGTAATGATTTTGTTATAATCAGGACCTCCGAGGAAAAAAATTATAAGCCAGTGCAAAACCTCTCTCTCTCTCTCTCTCTCTCTCTCTCTCTCTCTCTCTCTCTCTCTCACAGACACACACCCACCCCACTCACACATAAGAAACTCTCATTTAAGATCAATGCAGTTTTACCTGGCATGCTAATGCCTTTCAATATAGAATGATTAAATTTTTTTTAAAAGGTTAAAATCACACACACACACACACACACAAAAGGTATCATTAAAGCAACTGTTTCTCTTTTTATTTTTTTCTTTCCTAAATATAAAGAAATGAAAGACACAAAGCACTGCAAAGATCAGAATCAAAACAAATAATCCATAAGAGTGACCAAGAAAAATCCATCAGTAAAGGCTCGAGCAAATTGCGTTATGAAATGTTGAAAATAGTTCCCAAACAGTCGTTGTATTTAATTTATTCATTCATTACAGACTGTGCCAATAGGTATCAGTGATCATGTTTCTCCACTGTGTGTGGTCCTTGGTATTTATCGTTACTTCAGTTGCCATTTGATCAAATACTAAAATAGCTTTGCCTCAGTTTTCCTGGGTTTTTTTTTTCTTTGAGTTTTCTAAGAATTGTCTGTCAGTCATTAATTTGAACGTCCCTTGCGGAACTTTGCCTCCCTAACAGCTCTCCTGTATTCCTCTCGGTTGTGAGCAAGATGCCCTGCTGCTGATGCTTTAGTTGTATACTTATACACCAGTTATTGTGCTGCTGATGCATCCATTCGAAGATCATCAACGATGTCTTGCAGCCATCTTCGCCTTTGTCTTCCTCTCTTTATTTTTCCCAATATGTACCCTTCCAAGACTGTCTTCTCTAAATTATCACGACGTTTGATATGTCCAAAATATTTAAGTTTTCTCTGTTTAATCTTCTTTACTAGCCAGCCTTCTTCATTATTAAGTTCTTGTAGTATGGATATATTTGCTATTTTTTTGTGTCCATGCAAGTTAGTGGAGGAGGTCAATGAATTTGTATACCTTGGCAGTAGAGTAGTAGAAAATAGAGACAGCACAAAGGATATCAACAGCAGACTTACTAGAGCAAACCAGGCTTTTGCAGTTCTGCAGACTATATGGAAATCTAAAAAAAAACTAAGCATAAATATGAAAATCAGGATATTTAAGAGTAATGTTCTAAGTGTACTACTCTATGGAAGTGAATGCTGGAAAATCACCAAAACTATATAAAACAAGTTGAATTCTTTCCAGACTAAATGTTTACGAAGAATTAGAAAAATATTTTGGCCAAACACCATAAGAAATAACATCTTGTTGACAGAAATGGAGATGAAGCCACTGACAGCAATTATTGAAGAAAGACGATGGCGATGGTTGGGAGATGTGCTCCGAATGACTGACAACTCACTACCAAAAATAACACTAAGATGGACAACACAGGAGAACAGAAGTACAAGAACATACTACAAGAACTTAATGGTGAAGAAGGCTGGCTAGTAAAGAGGATTAAAGAGAGAAAACTAAAATATTTTGGACACATTAAACGTCATGATAATCTAGAGAAGACAGTCTAGGAAGGGTACATAACGGGGAAAAAGAAAGAGAGGAAGACCAAGGCGAAGATGGCTGCAAGACATCGTTGATGATCTGCAAATGGATGCATCAGCAGCAGGCCATCTTGCTCACAACCGAGAGGCCTACATGATTGCTGTTAGGGAGGCAAAGTTCCGCAAGGGACATGCAAATGAATGAATGAATGAGTATGGATATATTTGTTCTTTTCTGTGTCCATGATATTTGAAGAACTCTTCTGTAGCATTTACATTCAAAGGCATTTATGCGTTTCTCAGCTATTTTGTTAAGTGTCCAGGTCTCACAGGCATATGTTGCGATGGGAAAGATGCATGCCCTTAAAAATCTTATTTTTGTAGCTCTGTCTGTTCCTCTACACAGCTTCTTTAGTTGTTTTAATTTTTGTAAAATTTCCCGGTTAACTTCGTAACGCCACGTATTCCTGCCCATTAATTGTTATCCGATTTGCAAAAGGAAGTTATCGAGAACTAAGTTTCTTCACCTGTGCAGAAATTCTAGGGAAAATTATTTTCTCAAACACCCCCCCCTCCTTCTCTCTCTCTCTCGATGGAAACACCCCCCCCCCCCCAATACATACAGAGATTATTATAGCACACGTCAGAGTAACTTTATCCGTGCAACTATAAGCACTGCCGCCCGCAGCAAATGTAGATAACGGCTGTTTCAGCTAAATCAACGCCTGCAGCCGTGCTTAAAAGATTGCAGCTTCCCGCGTGTGGCGTTGATTCAATGTTTCTTCTTCTTCTCTTTCTTCTTCTTCGTCATCATCATCTTCTTCTTCTTCTTCGTCATCATCATCTTCTTCTTCTTCGTCATCTTCTTCTTCTTCTTCCTTCTTATTCGTTTTCTACATTCGCCATGATGCCTCTTTTTTTCTCTGTTACAGTGTCTACCTAGGCTGATATCTGCTTATTTCGGCCCGGCATATTCGTCTTCGGCATCCCCCCTCCCCCAAATAGAAAAAGGGGGAAGGTGGGTAAGTTTGCCTTCCCATTTCGATCTACCGTCACTTGTCTCAGATTATAGTCTCTGTTACCAGGGGGCGCCACTGGGAGGTAGGATAGTAAACCCTGATCAGCTGTGGTTCTCAGAGCACCGGCGCGAGCAGTCAGATATGGCGTCATTGACTTCTCTCATTTAGTTTGATTACTGCGTCTTTGCCCCTGACTCAGCTTAAGCTTGACTCAGTTTCGTTGTAGACGCACATACACCGCTGGCGCTCACTCTTAACCACTACGACCTAGTCATCTTTACGGACGACTGAGCACTTCGAACTAGAAAGAGCGGACGGGGCTTCGTTGTCTGTGGGCGAGGCAGACTGGTTGGCACAGAATACCGGGACCTCCTGTACGACGATACTGAGCATCATCATCATCATCATCATCATCATGATGTGCCGTGCCGACAGGCGTTGGCTATTATGCTTCTCCAGAGTACACGATCCTTCACGCAGGCATTCAGCTCAGTTGGTGATCTCCTTTCACACCATCCCGTCAGACTGTCCAGTATCATTTCTCTTGTATCATCATCGAGCATGCGGGTGGAAACTGAGGAAGTGACCGAGGCTTTATCTTGGCTGGTTCGGGAGAATGGTGTTGACGGGCATTCAAAGCATGCTTCGCTAGACAGAGAGGAGTTTGCTACGCCAGTAATGGGTTCAGGTCTTGTGAAAATCCAGTGTCACCAAGGTGACGTGGGTACATTGCCTAGGGCATGCTGGAGTTACAGGCAATAAAGTTAACCGATCACGTTCCTCTTAACGCTGTTGCAGCAGGTATAATTCCTGTGGACAGGACGGGTATACTGAAGTCGATTTCCAAGGAAATGGGACAGGAAGAGGATAAGCTCATGTGTTATTAATGTATACATCTACAGAGGATGAAGATAGAGGAGGAAGGAAGGAAGGGAGGAAGAGCCAGGATGGCCGGCTGGGAGAATTCGAGATTGCCAGAACGAACAGTTGACTGGCACGGTTAGCCTTCAGACTTTGCGATGGTCTCTGGAACAGAAAGCAGAGATATGCATGGGTGTGCCCCGAGTGCGAGGATGATAATTCCTGGATTTACTTTTATTTAAGATTCAAGATTCAGGTCACGTACGCCGTCTGGCAGTTTTTTTTTTCTTTTGCCCACACACGTGAACTTTAGTTCTGATTCATGTTCGTGGTAATAACTTCCGCATGATCTTAATTGGCAAACGTTCGTGTTCACAACGTACTAAAGTGCATCTCTATCCTGCAGCCAAATATTCTCATTTTCTTCCTCAACAGCGATGTGGCAGCTGCCACGTTTGTTTTGTTTTTTTTGGAACACCTAAATCAATTGCATGGCAAAAGCGGGTAATCACAACTTTTTGATGAAAGGTAGTTCATCGTTTTCATGAAAGGTAGCACAGTGTTATTTGTTTAGGAATGGAAAAGAAGTACACGTAGCACTTTAGACGAGAGAGGAAGAAAAATGACAAGAGAATTACCTGGGGCTCGAACCGCGGACTCTGGTTAGGCTGAACAGCTGTCTAACCACCAGAAACAACGCACTGTCCACTCTGCCATCTAACACCTAATTTTCTTTTTACTTTTGGAAAAAGGGGTGCTTGAGTTTTTAATGCGACTGAATTCAGTCATGATATCTGGAACGGAAACGAGTTCGCGACACTTGGAAAGGAAACGAGATCGTGACACCTGGAAAGAAAACGAGATCGTGACACCTGGAAAGGAAACGAGATCGTGACACCTGGAAAGGAAACGAGATCGTGACACAAAAATTCCGTCGCTATTCCTGCGCACTCATTTCCCTCCTTTCCCCCATCTTCCGGAAGTAGACCGAGCACCTAACTATTCAGTCTTCCTACAGCAGACCGACCACATAACCACTCAGTCTTCCCACAACAGACCGACCACATAATCAGTCTTCCCACAGCATACCGGCCATCTAACCACTAGAGCCAGTCAACCAGGCCGCCTTTTTCAGCATAGTTATTACAAAAATACAAAAGCTGAAAATGTTATGATGAACTTCTTCCGTAGGAGAGCAATGAAGACTAAATTTTTAAAGAAACAAAACACAGTTTTGTATGATTAGACCTCAAACAAATCGTAGACAAAGCACTTTAGTGAGACATGGGAGAAAGAAAAATCACAAGAGGCTTACCTGGGATTCGAACCACGGACTCCAGTAGTACGAGCAGGCGTCTACCCACGAGAGAGAAAAGCGCACCAGCGAACTACGCTCTCTCTCTCTCTCTCTCTCTCTCTCTCTCTCTGAACCCTAAGTGCCCAGGGCACATGGGGCTTCCGCAAGAGTTTTCCACAAATGCCTGTCCTTTGCCCTTTTTTTTTCTGCTCTTGCATAGGTGAACCCTCTATTGCTCAGCATCCTCTCTGTTGTTCTTCTCCATGTCTATTTTGATCTACCCTTACTTCTGTTCCCCTGTGGTGTCCATCTTAGTGTTATTTTTGGTAGTGAGTGTCAGTCATTCGGAGCACATGTCCCAACCATCGCCAGCGTCTTTCCTCAATAATTGCTGTCAGTGGCTTCATTTCCATTTCTGCCAACAAGATGTTATTTCTTATGGTGTTTGGTCAAAATATTTTTCTAATTCTTCGTAAACATTTAGTCTGGAATGAATTCAACTTGTTTTCTATGGTTTTGGTGATTTTCCAGCATTCACTTTCATAGAGTAGTACACTTAGAACATTACTCTTAAATATCCTGATTTTCATCTTCATGCTTAGTTCTTTAGATTTCCATATAGTCTGCAGCACTGCAAAAGCCTGGTTTGCTCTAGTAAGTCTGCTGTTGATGTCCTCTGTGCTGTCTCCATTTTCTACTACTCTACTGCCAAGATATACAAATTTGTTGACCTCCTAACTTGCTATCTACATTTCTGTTGTTCACATTTTGCTTCATTAACTTTGTCTTTCCTACGTTGATCTTTAGTCATATGTTGTTTGCATTCTGAGTTAGCTTGTTTATTTTATCTTGCATATCTTTGTGGCTGCTTGATAGTAGACAAATGTCATCCGCAAAGTCAAGGTCCTCCAGCACTGTGTCAAGGGTCCATTGTAATCCTCTGCGTTTGTCTGATGTTGCCTCTTGCATTGACTAGTCTACTGCCACGTTATCTAGCACCCCCTAATTTTTTAAAAAGTTCATTTCTAGTATGTTTTTGTAATTCTTTTGCTCCCCCCCCCTCCTTGTAACTTTCTTACCAATAACACTGCTATAACTCTGATCCCCATTCTGGAGTCAGTGTTGGGTCTCATGTACCAAATCAATGCCCGTTTTACTGTGCAGCAGTTTTTCAATATGAAGTCTATGGCAATTTCAAAAAGCAAGGGGGATAAATACATCCTTGTTTCACGCTTGTTTCAGTCTGGAACCATTCACTCATTCCTTCCTCTGTATTGACTGCACATGCATATCCATTGTAGACGTCTCTAATGATGTTGACAGTCTTTGATGGTATTCCATATATTCTTAAAATTCTCTGTGTATGCCATCAAATGCCTTTTTAAAGTCTATGAAATTTAGGATTAACGGTCTTTGCTTTTCAATATGTTCTTCAATTTGCTGCTGATTTAGCTTGACCAAAAACAGGGACCGGCTAGCGTAGTGGTTAGAGCACTCGTCTAGCAACCAAATGGTCGAGGGTTCGAATCCCCAGCTGAGCGGGATCTTTTTTCCGACCAATACGGCCCCGAGGTCGACCCAGCCTCGTAAAATGGGTACCAGAGAAAATCTGGGAAGTAAAGGCAGCGAGGAAAGGAACTGGTCACCCTACCTCATACGCTGATGACCCAGCATAATGAGGTCTCTAACGCTTCACCCCCTACGGCATTTGCTATGGGACTATCTTTACTTTTTTTAAAAAACTTGAACCCTAAAGAAGAAGAATAATAATTACCAACCGTACAAAACAAAATATGACTCCGAGTTACGTAAAAATCGACTTACGGGAAGGCTTAAGGAACAATCCATTTGTGTAAGATTGGAGCTTTCTGCAGATTTAATATTAGCAAAATACAGTGATAATACATTTTTCTGTTTTGAATGTGAAAATGAAAATAATGAAAATTATTTATTTAGAACATTTTTGACAATTCATACTTATCTTAAGAAACCAGAAATACAGTTTTTTTTTTATGAGCTAGACTACCTATTATCTCCAACAAATTCTGTTGCTTGTATAGAGAGAACTTTTTAGTATAACAACCTGCATGTAGTTCTTTTAAATATGACCCTTTCGGAGTGCCATACTTTAATCTCTATACTCTTCAATTTTTCAAGACTGCTTCTTCAACAACGTGGAGTACATTCATGATGATACCTGGTACCCTTTAGGCAACGAGTGTCTGCAATGCAAGTGCTCAGATGGGAAAGTACTGTGCCAGTTCGTGAAGTGTGATAAATTTGGTAAGTATTGATATGTTTCGTTATGTGGAAGTTATATTTTGCTATGTTGGAATCATGCACTTCTTGGATGGAGATCTGAGTAGGGAGGTCAAAGCGTTCCAAAAACTCTTCAAGCCAAAGAGAAGGTAAAAATAATGGCCGCCATAGCACAGTACTGAAGCATCCAAAGATTCATATGCTCACTCACTCACTCACTCACTCACTCACTCACTCACTCACTCACTCACCCACTCACTCACTCACCCACTCACTCACTCACTCACTCACCCACTCACTCACTCACTCACTCACCCACTCACTCACTCACCCACTCACTCACTCACTCACAGTGTGTACACTTTATTGAAACATTTGTTTATAGTGGTCTCTCTCTCTCTCTCTGAACCTTAAGTGCCCAGGGCACATGGGGCTTCTGCAAGGGTTTTCCACAAATGCCTGTCTTTCGCCTTTTTTTCTGCTCTTGCCCAGGTGAGCCCTCTATTGCTCAACATCCTTTCTGTTGTTCTTCTCCATGTCTCTTTTGGTCTACCCTTACTTCTGCTCCCCTGTGGTGTCCATCTTAGTGCTATTTTTGGTAGTGAGTTGTCAGTCATTCGGAGCACATGTCCCAACCATCGCCAGCGTCTTTCCTCAATAACTGTTGTCAGTGGTTTCATCTGCATTTCTGCCAATAAGATGTTATTTCTTATGGTGTTTGGCCAAAATATTTTTTTAATTCTACGTAAACATTTAGTCTGGAAAGAATTCAACTTGTTTTCTATGGTTTTGGTGATTTTCCAGCATTCACTTCCATAGAGTAGTACACTTAGAACATTACTCTTAAATATCCTGATTTTCATATTTATGCTTAGTTTATTTGATTTCCATATATTCTGTAGCATTGCAAAAGCCTGGTTTGCTCTAGTAAGTCTGCTGTTGATGTCCTCTGTGCTGTCTCCATTTTCTACTACTCTGCTGCCAAGGTATACAAATTCGTTTACCTCCTCCACTAACTTGTTATCTACTCTGAGTACATTTCTGTTGTTCACATTTTGCTTCATTAACTTTGTCTTTCCTACGTTGATCTTTAGTCCTATGTTGTTTGCATTCTGGGTTAACTTGTTTATTTTATCTTGCATATCTTTGTGACTGCTTGATAATAGACAAATGTCGTCCGCAAAGTCAAGGTCCTCCAGCACTGTGTTAAGGGTCCATTGTAATCCTCTGCGTTTGTCTGATGTTGCCTCCTTCATTAACCAGTCTACTGCCAAGATAAATAATGTTGGTGATAGTACACATCCCTGTTTCACTCCTGTTTGTACCCTAAAGCTGCTGGAGGTATGTTCTCCACAGATAACTTTGCACTGAAAACCCTCGTATAGGGCTTTGATTACATTAACTATTTTATGGGGGAGGCCATGCCATCTTAGGATTTTCCACAGTGCATCTCTGTTTATAGTGGTCATCCCCCACAATTTTTCATGCTGCCACCCCCCTTGACATCTCACCCACGCCCCCTAGTGCCCCACCCACCACCACCTACTCCAAAATTTTGTTGTTGTTGTATTGGTACAGATACCCTCCTTTCGCTCTCTCTTCCTTCACCATTCCCTGGATCTTCCTACCACTTCCATCGGGGGGTGGGGGGGGGGGGTGGGGGTGGGGGGGGGCAGCACCTCCCACCACCCACTTTGGGAACCACAAGTTTTGCATGAGCGCAACAATTTTTTTAAAAAAGTTCACATTTTTTACTTAAACTTAGCAATATTTGTTTACAACTGTCTTCATAGTTATATCCCTCTCAACTAGCTAAAGTTGCTTGTTAACTACGAGTATGAACAAATATGTTTATTTTTTTGTTGAAATTATTGCCTTTAAAAAAAAAGAGACCGAATAATAAAATGTGTTCATGTCTTAATCATTTATTCATGCTATAATCATGGATTATTTTGTTTATGTACTCTTAGATTCGGCTGAAACTAGGACCGCTGTAAGTACAACAATCTTCGTTTTTTTTTAGAGTGTGCGGATGATGTTGGGAGTGAGAGAAGGAAAAGACGGAGGTGAAGTGAATGAGAAAAGACGAAAAACAACAAAGATGACGCTGAAGCTAGTGTAAGAGAGAGAGAGAGAGAGAGAGAGAGAGAGAGAGAGAGAGAGAGAGAGAGAGAGAGAGATGAGAATAATGAAGGAAGAAATTAAAAGCTAAAGGTACAATCCCCATTTCCATGCCATTAAGACATGTTGAAGATATAGTATAAGGCCTATATTTCCAAGACCTTTGACGCATGAAAGTGTGATGTGGTCAGTATCATGCCTGGCCGCCTTTACCTTCCCAGATTTCTCTGGTGCCCATTTTTATAGGCTGTGTGGACCTCGGGGACCTTTCTGCTGTGTAGCAGAAAAAATTCCACCTTTGGGGCTTGAGCCCGGTACCCTGTGCCTAACCCTCAGCTAACCAGGCTGTCGGATATTATGAAGCTTGTTAGTTTACTTAACAGCTTTGTTTATGGCTGGTCCTACCAATTTTTTGGCCAGCGTAAGCAGCATAATCGACCACGTGAAACTCTAAAGAGGACATCGTTAAGAGAGGCCAGTTCAGTGGTCATAACATCCCTTGATGAGATTGAAAAACTCGCCGAAGACGAGGAAATCTTGGCGAACTACCATGCGGGGCCTATGTGACGTTTAGCAGCACGGGAAGGATGTAAGATGCAAGAAAGTCAGCCACAGTAACAGCACACTATTTCTGTGTTTGAAAGAGGTTTCCATTACTGGTTGTGGAACTTAAAGTAAAGAAGTTGTCTTGTCTTGTCTTCTGTCTCCTTAAAACTGTGTGTGAGCTATTGTTTTAATGCAGCTGATGCTGTGAAACTTCATGCTGGCTTGGGAGTAGGTTATGATGGCTGTTTTTTTTTTCAGTTACGGGGGGGGGGGGGGGGGGGGTGAAGGCGCTGACCAATGAGGCAAACAGCGACCCATAGCTGATATGCCGGCGTCAGGGTTAGCGAACCATAGCTGACCAAGAACCTGTCCCACCTCTCCGTGGTACTCCCAGTAACAGGCCTAGCCTGGCTAACGGGGCAGGGATCGCCATAGTCCCCCTGGTGGTGGAGTCTGCTAAAGAAGCATTGTACACTCCCTGCTTTTTAACTGCACTTAGGGACTGAAAAAATAGCTGCCATAACCCACTCCCACCCCGATACGATGCTTTGCCTCAACATCTCTACAGCATCGGCTGCAAAGAACAACAGCTTGCACTTACAGGGAGTTCGTACAAGTACAAGTACAACTTCAGTCACAGAGTGCACTTAAAAAAAGCAGAAGGTGTGCAATATATTTTTTTTTTAGCAAACTCTACTGCTATGGAGACTGTGGTGATCTCTGCCTCATTAGCCAGGCTAGGCCTGTTATACTGGGGATACCGACAGAGAGGTGGGACAGGGTCTTGATCAGTTGTGGTTCACCAACCCAGTGCTAGTTTGTCAGCATGGGTCGCTTGACTGTCAAAATGGACAGCATCTTCCACCTAGTATGTAATGAAAAAAGAAGAAAAAAGCACGCAGGTGATACGATATTAATAGCCATGTTATCTTCAGCTTGAATTATAAACACTGAGTTTACCATTAGAGGCAGGAGCACCAACTGGTTGTGGAACTTGTTGAACATGTTTCCACAAAATGTAAACAAGCACACACAAAAAAAGTGAGAAAAAGAAAATTAAAAAAATTGATAGAATTCAGACAGCCACCATAGGATTTATAGCACTTAACTGGTAACCATAATTGCTATAGGCATCTATAATCATTTTCATATATTTTAATTTCTATAGATTTGCCTAAGATAATAGCACAGGCTATTTATAACTTTATCCGGAAAACAACTAAAGAAATAGACAAGAAATTAGACTCTTTTGAAAATAAATGCCTCAGGAAAATTCTCTGTATAAAGTGGAAGGAATTCAAGAACAATGCAGAGATAAGACAGATGAGCAAATAACAATCCGTCTCATGGGTGATCAGAAAAAGAAGATAGACATATGTCAGCCATGTGCTGAGAAGAAACAAGAAGGGAATCCCAAAACAAGCTGTCAAGTGGAATACACAAGGTTGAAGAAAAAAGAGGTCGACCACATGAAGCTAAAGAGGGCATTATTAAGAGAGGCCAGCTTAGTGGCAATAACATCCCTTGATGAGGTAGGAAAGTTTGCTGAAAACAGGAAATCTTGCCAATCTGTCATGCGAGCCCTGTGTGGCGTTTAACGGCATGGGAAGGATGTAAGATGTATAATATTTGTTTAATAATGTTTGTTTCTTTTCTTTTTTATAATGTTTCTTTTTTTATATGTGTCTAATTTTCAGCTCTTGGGAGAAGGTCTACATGCCCTGAGGGTATGTGATCATTTTTGGCATTTTGTGTCCATTATGGTGTTGTTTTTTCTCTTATGATAACAAAACTGTAAAATAAAATGTTTTCCATGGAATATTCAGTCAGTTCCATGTCAGCTAAATATAGAACATAAGCTATCAGTCAATTTATCTCCAAGTTTTGTGTGTTCTGGACTTAATACAAAAATATACCATATTTTCACGGATATAATGGTTGCACAGTTTTTATAAACTGCTCACCCCTTTGCATGTTATTCCTGTGTGTGTTTTATACATGCCCTTTGACCTTTCCAATCCCCGGGTTTATGAGTTTTCACTCTTTTCCCCTTGTGCCAGATAATGAAATGTTCAGGTCCTCTTCAGCTATTCTACATCGTGTTTTATACATATGTGGACTAATAACTAACGATGACAAATGTGTCTGTATTTTAGACAGACTTTATTTTTTTCTAGGCCCATTCCAAAATATTTTATCAAACCAGCCCAATCTTGCCATAAAATATAACCGATAAAATGATGATAAAAGCCATGAGTCAGTAAAATGACATATGAAATTGTCAGTAATGACAATAAAATTCATGACTCTCATTCCCTGAGAAGATGATTGCGAGTGGTACATCAAAAGACAGTTAGTAGCTTTCATTGCTTTGTTGCTTTATCAAATAAGGCTTATGACCAAACATGCAAGATTTATTATTTGGTTAAGATAATACTGTGTTATTGTCGTTGAAACATTTTTAATACCAGACAGATCAATCACATATGCATTATGAAGACACAGAAATCACAAAAAACCCTACCTATGTCCTTTGTTGGTGAACAATGACAATGAAAATAATGTACAAAGCCATATTTTTGGACATTGACTGGACAAGTCAAATATCATCCATCTGTAACCTAGAAGGGTTTGAATTAGTGATCACATTAGGATTTTTTTTAAAACTGATAACAGTTGTATGTCTTTCACCTTACATGAAGCACTTTTCGAAATACCATTTTTGTCAGTATAACTTTCGGTACCTTATTTTATTTTTTTAAAAATAATGCTTTTTACTAAAGTAAATTAAAAATACTTTACAAACATTGGTGGAAATTAAATGTTCTTGTGAATTTTTTTGTTCTTACTTATTTGTGGTGAGATTTAATCTTTACAAAACAGTCACTTGCTAAGTCAAAACTGCCTGATTATCCTCCATGCAAAATGAGCATTATCAGCCTACTGGTCTCACTAATTATCTTCCAGCTGATTTTGCTGGTTGCTTTTTCCTACATTTTTGACACTATAAACTGGTTATGGTAACTGGCGGCCTCAAAAAGTTTCCTTTTTTTTCTCATTTTTTTTTAAAAATAAAAATTGATAATTTACCGGTAATTGCTAGCTAATTGCAGTCACTGGTTTAAATATATACTCATTTTTTCTGTGTCGTGCAATTCCTTTTCACTATAGACCTCATTTTTGGAACTGTTTTTTTGTAATAATCCATTTTCATCTGCTAGTTGAACGTTTGACCCAGAAGTTGTTTCTGAATACAGTCAGAAAGAAAAATTTCAGACCACGAATAGACATAGACATGTGTGAGCATTATACACAGTTGTTTTCACAGGAAAGTGGACTTTCCCACTTGTGTGAGTGTTATACACATATATGAGCTGTATGCATACAAATATGGTAGCTATTTTCCATAGTTTCTTGAAACTTGCCAGTTTAGAAAGTGTCTTTCTGTGTGAAAAAATCTACAAAGCGCTGCATTATTGACATTCAGTGATCAACATCATGTTCTTTATTTCTGATGGTTTTTTTTTTTTTTTAGTAAATTATTATACATTAGACTGCTATAAATTACAATATAATAAATATTATAATATAATATTAATTAGAGGCTGGACAGCCAAGAAAACCAATGAAGAACTCTTAAGAGAGGCTGGAGTTAAAAAGCAAATCATAGCAAAGATCAGAGGCAGACAAGTGAGATTTATAGGACATTTCCTGAGAAGAGGAAAATTGGAACACACTGTGGCAACTGGAAAAATTGAGGGAAGAAGAGATAGAGGAAAAAAGAGAGAGAAGTTACTTGATGGGCTGTCAGTGTGGCTAGGAAGAAAGTCACAGGTGGATCTCATAATCAATGCAAAAGACAGGGAATTGTGGAGAGAAATGACCACCTGCACCACGTGGCAGGCCACTTAGAATATATTAATTAATTTATTTTTCTGTATAATAAACTATTAGAAATTCTACATTGAATATTACTTTGGGTAATATAAACAGTATTACTCTGTGTTTCTTTGACCTGAACAGTAACAAAATCAATTAAACATAGATTGGAAGAGTACAAATGTTACTTTGGAGGAGATGAAGAAGAAGAAGGTAAAAAATATTAAATGAAGAAGTTGCAGAATAGTGAAAAATTGATTAAAAATAATTTTAAAAAAGGGTAGTAATGACTTCTTGGACATATTACAAGAAGTCTTAATTTATAAAACCTGACAATTTTTAGAAAATTCAAAGGGGAAAAAAAATGAAACAAAACAGGGAGACTGAGAAAACTATCTTAATATTTGATCAAATGGCAACTGAAATAATGAGAAATACCAAGGTCTGCACAAAATGGAGAAGCATGATCACTAATACCTATTGGCACAGTCTGTAGTAAATGAATAAATCAAATACAATGATTGTTCTGATAACTATTTGAAACTTTTCATAATGCAGTCTGCTGGTGCCGTTACTGATAGGTTTTTGTTGGTCACTTTTATGGATTATTTGTTCAGGAAGTTTTGATTTTGATCTTTTCAGTATACTATGTCTTTCATTTCTATATATTTAAGAAAAAAAAAAAGATAAATAGCAGCTTTAATGAGAACTCTTTCATAATTTTTACCTTTTATTAATTTCATTACTCTGTTTTGAAAGATTTTACCATTTCTGGTAAAACTGGATAAAGGTGTTTGGTTTCCTTTTTATGAAAGCAGGAAAATAATATTAAAAAAAGAAGAAAAAAATGCAATGAAACAAAAGAGCGAAAAAACAACTAATATTTTAGCCAGAAGTGTTCATAAATGAAAATAGACAGTTTTGGCTACAGAATAAATATAGCACAAGAAAAATGTGTTTACCTGTCAGTCTGACTTGTGTAAAGTAGAGAAAGAATCTACAGAAGCCACAACTTCACACACTTTTGTGCCTTGTAATAACCTGTAGATACACTACTTGTATTGCATGAAAGAGACTAGATCTTAGATGGCAATTTCTTCTGCAACTGAAAACATAACATCTGAGTTGGGATGCTGTGTTTGTTCTATGTCTTCCTTTGTTAGTTTTCTTTGTGCTTAAAAGTAACAAAATAAGATATATTTGGGGAACGGCATCAAAACAATTACTATTTTAAATACATACCGCTTTATCTGTTGCCTTGGTTATTCTTGCCACTTGGTCATCAAATATTTTTCCCTCTGTGTTCCATTCTTTCTTATTCCCTTGAGTTTTCCCAGTGTTTGTCGGGCTCTGTAAGCTCAGTCTTATGACATGCACAGACAATAATGTATTGATATGGTGACTTAAATGAGTAAAGCCGTTGCCTAATGAGCAACAGTTCATGAGTTTGAAGCAATGTTCCCGCCAAGGTATTGTGGTTCGTGGGAAAAATTTTGCGTATTATGTGCAAATATAGTCTCAAAATTGTCTTATATGCACATGTATGTCATTCCATCAAATTACAGAGTACAATTTAAAGTTCTCATAGAAGAAAAAAGAAATTAAAATTGAAAGAAATCAGGAAAACAAACTCATATAGTGCTATCATATTATTCTTCAGTGTTGTTACAGCACAAAGTTAATGTAAGGAAATTGAAAAAGAAAAGTAGGAATTTTATTTTTCTTTATGTGGCATATAAACTTTTGTGCTTGGCATGGTTTTTTGTTTGGTGTGATCAGTTACACCGTCATTCAGCTAAAAAGGGAATTTAGTTAGAAGTCCATAAGGTACCAAGGATTTCTTCATGAGTATGTCTTTAATGATATTAAACTCTCATTTAATCTCTTGTGTGATGAGACTGAATACATGACACTGAGTAAGGAGGATATCTGGCAGTGAAAAAGGAGTGCTCAGTGCAAATAGTGGTAGATTGTGTTTAGGACAGATATTCTTACGTAAAGATCAGTCCCATATGTATATGACTGTCCTCGGACTTATAGCAAGTGAAACCAAAACAAGATATAATGTTTCTTCATATGATTTGATCTTTTGTTTCAGAACAACAGTCTTGTTCAGTTTTAGAACTTTATTTTCACATGAAAATTATTGCTATCATACCAGTGTGGGTGACCTGATTGACTACAATCTTATCACTGTTATATGAGCTAATGTTTACCATTTTATCACTTTAACAAGGGAGCTGATATATGCCATCTTATCAACACTGAATGATCTAATATCCTACATTTTATTACCATAAAGTGAGCTACCTTATGGCAGCTTGTTAATATAAGCTAATGCTTGTCATTTTCTCACCATAATGAGGCTAATCTTTGCCATCTTATCACTACAGGAGAGTTAATGTTTGTCATGTTGTGACGCCAAGTGAGCTAATATTGGCCATGTTATCAACACTAAAATGATCAAATTTCTTACATCTTATCACTATAAGGAGAAATAATTTCTACCAATTTATCACAGTAACCTAATGTTTTCCCTTTTCCCACTTTATCTTATCACAGCAAGTGAGCTGTTATTTACCATCTTATAAACAGAAGTAATTAAACAGTTAATTTTTAATTTCATTTGCCAACAGGGTCAGCCAGGCAGTCCTGGAAATGTTGGTTATCCTGGGAGACAAGGAGAGACTGTAAGTTCAATGTCAAAAATAAAGGATACATATGGTAATGATCATAGTAAAACCAGTTTTTAGAAAAATGTGATTACTTTTTTTTATAATTTTCCTACCATTGTTGCCAAACTTAAATCCCTTCATGTATTTCATAGTCTTGTCATTCATTCATTCATTTGCATGTCCTTTGCAGAACTTTGCCTCTATAACAGCACTCCTGTAGACCTCTCGGTTGTGAGCAAGATGGCCTGCCGCTGATGCATCCATTTGCAGATCATCAATGATGTCTTGCAGCCATCTTCACCTTGGTCTTCCTCTCTTTCTTTTTCCCATTATGTACCTTTCCAAGATGGTCTTCTCTAGATTATCATGACATTTAATGTGTCCAAAATGTTTAAATTTTCTCTGTTTAATCCTCTTTACTAGCCAACCTTCTTCAATATTAAGTTCTTGTAGTATAGATATATTTGTTCTTTTTTGTGTCCACAATATTTGAAGAACTCTTCTGTAGCATTTACATTTAAAGGCATTTATGTGTGTTTCTCAGCTGTTTTGTTAAGTGTCCAGGTCTCACATGTCTTGACATATGGAGCAAATAAAATTGTTTGTTATTGTTTACAGGGTGACCCTGGTCCTGATGGACTTAATGGAATTCCAGGAGCCTCTGGACCTGCGGGTAACCCTGATATGGTATGTTAAAGAGCAGCACAAGTACTTTCAGAATAATTAGATTTTTTTGTTCTCACGAAATAGCTTTTACACTTAGAAGTGCCATCAGGCAACAATGTTGCTCTAATGTGCTACTAAAAATTGATTTGGTGTACTCGTAGATTCTGGATATTCCGCCATTTCACACATGAACATGTACTTAAGTAAGTTCTTATTTGTTGATCATAGCTTATTATTCACTGCAGTTTAAGTAGCATAATACTTTTTTAATCTTACATCTTAATCCTTCCCGTGCCCTTAAACACCACATAGGGCTTGCATGATAGTTTTTTTTTTTGTATTGCCCTACTGCAACTCTTGACTGAAACTCCTTCATAAATGGTATATTTCTGTTGACTCTGACTGTCACTCACTCAGAATTGCTTCTGACTCCAACTCTGCTATTTACACTGACTCTGTAGCCCTCTGTTTACAAACCTGACAATTTTTAAAAATAAAGTTACTAAATCTGATTACTTTGTCATATGATCAGTAAACCATATTTTTTTTGCTCAAATTTAATTTTTGCCTTCAGACTGCAGATGAAGCCTATCGGGCATATTATCCAAATGCATTCTCAGTCAAGGCTGGAGGAAGTGCTTTCCAAGCAAATTATCTCCAGGCACAAGTGGTAAGTTTTCATTTTCGTCCATCCATCCCATTGATTATTATTCATTCTCACGTTATCTATTACCCTCTTCTTTTTTTTTATGTAAATCATTTCATTTGTTATGTTCTAAGCTAAAATGAATGGCCAGTCATGCTGCTGTATTTTTTTTTAAGGAAATGTGATATCTCCAGTTATATGAGTCTATTGCCTTTGTTATCGTTGCCACTTAGTTGCTAGATATTTTTCCCTCTGCGTTCCACTCTTTCTTTTCACCTTTGGTTATCCCAATATTTGTCAGGTTAAAGCTGGAAAACAACTAAAGAAATAGACAAGAAATTAGACTCTTTTGAAAAGAAATGCCTAAGGAAAATACTTGGCATCAAGTGGAATGAATTCAAGAACAGTGCAGAGATAAGACAGATGACTGAACAACAACCAGTCTCATGGGTGATCAGGAGAAGGAGATGGACATATGTTGGTCACTTGATGAGAAGAAATGATCAGAGAATCCCAAAACAAGCTATCAAGTGGAACACAACAGATCAAAGAAAAATAGGCAGACCGTATGAAACTCTGAAGAGGACACTGTTAAGAGAGGCCAAATTAACAGGCATAAAATCCATTGATGAGGTTGCAAGACTCGGCGAAGACATGTAAAATTGGCAAACTACTTTGCGAGCCCTATGTGACATTTAACGGCATGGGAAGGATATAAGATATATAAGTTCAATCTTCTCATGACAAGCACAAACAATAAATTTGAGTTTCTTTATACTTTTAATTACATGGTTTTTTTTTCAATGTTCTGCAACATGTCAAGGAATATCTTCATTTGCATTTTTGGCAGTTCAGAGTATGTGTCAATTTTGAGTTCGATACTCATGTTGTTATTTTCCTATATGATGTATTATGAAGAATTTATTACATTGTCTGCAAAGCAAGCAAAGAAGACTTAGTCATAATTACAGGAAAATGATTTTAGAATAAGTCCATATATTATATGCCATGCTGGAGTAACACAGGCAATCATAGTCCTCTATTTTATGTGATCCTTGGTGTTCCAGATCAGTTTAAATGCTTTTTCTTTTCCTGGCTGCTTGAACTGTTCATGAGATAGTTGATATTTTATATTCCATAAAATGAGTAACTCTATTGTTAGAACATTCATGGGATGAATATCTGAAGAAAAGGTGAATTAAAGGCCAACCAAGCAAAACCTGGGTGAAGATCTGTTGGAGCTAGTATGAAACACAGTTGGGTCACCTAACAGTGTGTGGCTGCAGACTGAGATGATGAGAGAACTTGTTGCTGAGTGCTTGATTTAAAGTAAAAGAATAAAACTTGCCTGTATAATCATATATAGTCACTAAAGCAAAGATGCAGAAATATCTAAATGGTAAAAATGAGAGGAGCATACTTTTTGTGGTGGAAAAATAACAAACAATATAATATTTCAGTGTTAGACTTGTTCAGATAAAACATAGTGAAAAAAAAAAGAAAAAAATTAGTAATGGCTATGGATTGAGAAATAAAGAATTTTGAATAAGACAAACACAGCTCATAGAAAGTCAATCAGTCATTTGCATGTCCCTTGTGGAGCTCTGCCTCCCTAACAGCACTCCTGTAGGCCTTTTGGTTGTAAGTAAGATGCCCTGCTGCTGATGCATCCATTTGCAGATCATCAGTGATTTCTTCCAACCATCTTTGCCTTGGTCTTCCTCTCCTTCTTCTTCCCATTATGTATCCTTCTCTAGATTATCATGACGTTTAATGTCTCCAAAATATAGAAAGAGCAAATCTAGTTTCTTACATCTTACAAATTTGTATAAACCGTAAGACTTTTATTATCATTCTGCTATGTCTGTTTAATATTTGATATTTAATTAATAGGCTATTGAACATCCCTATTGGTACATCATAGTTATCATTCATCATAGCCACCATATTTTAACCAAAATTGATTTTTGCCTTTGTTTTTTAAAGTGTTTATGAGTTATGAGCTTTTAAAATTGCAAATTCCTGATTCTGAATAAAAAACCATATTACTGCAGCTATTTTAAAAATAATATTGAAAACCTGTTTTAATGGCTCACTGTAGTCAAAGAGTTAAAAATCAATGAGTTAACTTCCAAGAAAGTATACTGTGTAGTTTAATTGTTTCTATGTTATGTTTTAGGGTCCAATGGGACCTCGGGGTTCTACTGGATCAGCAGGACCCACAGGACCACAAGGAGTTATGGGACAGAGAGGTGATCCCGGTGACCCTGGCCCACCTGTGAGTATGATGTCCACTATGTCTGTTTATAGACTTTTGATTGTTTTTGAGTAAGTTCTTGTTGTTTGTATGTTTTTGTAGTGTGAGCCTGGATGGTCATTTTTCTTTACCTCAGAGCAGGACAGCGCTAACTTTACAGCCATATGTACATAAAACTGAAGACTGTTGACATGGCTGTATGTAACTGCACATATGAACCCCTCAGCATATAGCATTTTCTCAAAAACTGGGTATTTTACAACACGTTTTCATGTTACATATGGTCCAGTGATTGACTGACTGATTGAATTTGCTTGCAAAGGGTGAAAAACTGGGCACACAGACTCATCTGACATTCTTCCTTTTATCATGCAACTTTCTCTCAGTTCCAGACATTCTGCATTGGGTAGTAGTTGTGTTTGTATGTGATCCTTTGGCTGAAATATTGCATTGTTGTTATGTTCTTCATTTATATGTGCTCATTTTCTGCCATTCTTATTTCTGCCCATTTGCCTCATTCTTTCTATCTTTTCTGTAAAAATTAACCATACACCTCTGTCTACCTTCATTACATATGCCAAGCATATAACAAACATAATTAAAACTGAAATAGCCAAAACTAAAATAACAGTCTTGAAATGATAGAACTGTTACATTTCATTCACACCCAAAGTGGTTAATACAAGAAATAACTACTTACATGCAACAGAGTTACTCTTGCAGTCTTGTGAAAAGAGTCTGAAGAATCTAAACTCTATGATCCCTAAAAGGAGCTGTGAAGAATTATAATAGCTTGCCTAAGGGATAAATCAAAAGATACAGACATTTGTCATTTGAAAGAACTATTTGCATCAGGTTATTATAGTGGTTGCCAGCCAGGTTCAGTGCTGTACACACCTGCTGGACAATGTCTTCCACAAGCTCCATTCGGTTTTTCTTTGATTGGTAAATCTGTCACCGATTTTTTTGTTTTTTTTATTTGGCCAAGTTCCTTATTTATTGGATGCATCTTACTGGCACTTGCAACTCTGAGCAATCGATTTGAATCTTGTTCATTACCATGAAGTATTTTTAAACTTTTTCACTCCTGAATTAAATAATTATGATTTAACAGAATACAATTTTATGAGAAATTTTGGTACAAGGAAACTGGAAGGAAATGACTCTGTAATTTAAAAACATGAGTTGGTTTTATCAAGTGTGCTAGTTTTCATTTTTTTTAGACTTTGTCCACGTGTCGTTCTAAACATTGAGTGGTATAGATTTGCTTACATGCTGTTCTAGGCATTGATCAATATTGCTGTGCAAGATCTGCCAACACTGTCAGTGTGGTTTTGATGTGAAAGAGTTAACGTAATTATAAGTGTTGTCTGGGTTTCTGGGACTTTCTACCCTCATTCATGTCATTCTGTTATCCATAGGGGCCGGGAGGAACTCGTGGGATACCGGGACCTCCAGGACCATCTGGACCTGAGGTAAGAATGACAGAACCGGAATGAAATAGAGAGAGATTTAAGAAACAGAAGAAAGCCAATGTGACTGTTTAGTAGCAGATGATATATACATATGCATCTTACAGACAAAAGTAAGTGGAAAACTTTAGTGTTATGTGGTGGATGAGAGGGAAATAGCATGAAGAACATATTTAAAATCTGAGAGGCTCAAGGACCACAGGTTGGAGCATGAGAGAAGTATGAACAAGTAGCGGACACATGAGAGAGATAGCATAAGGAACATATTTTAAATCTGAGAGGCTCAGGGGCCACAGGTGGGAGCATGAGAGAAATATGGACAAGTAGCAGACACATGAGAGAGACAGCATGAGGAACATATTTTAAATCTGAGAGATTCAAAAATCTGTTGTAACACAGGTGGGAGCTGGAGACAGATGTGAACAAATAGCAGAAATATGAAAGAAATTGTGCAAAGAACATATTAAAAACTTGAGAGATTTAAAAACAAAGAAAATTGTGCTCAAGGGCTGACAAACTATAACTGGTCAGAAACCCTGAACCACAGCTTCCCCCCCCCCCCCCCCAAGTCTTCTGTACTTCCAATCACAGGCTGATTTGCTCCTCTAATCTGGGACATGTGATAAGGCTTTGCTATGGTGCCTGTGATGCAGTCATCAGCTATTAAGCTTGTTTATTGGTTCCAGCCTGCATCCTCAAGCAGATCATTGTAATCCAAAATCTCCCCCCCCCAAAAAAAAAAATAGCCAACCTAAGCCTTAGTATCATTGTATCATTTGAATTTGTAATTTATGTCTTATCACCATTTACATTTATATTTATGTGGTATTATGTGGTTTATGTTTTTCATACAACAGGGTGATGTTGGTAGAAATGGACAACCTGGTGCAGTAGGCGCACCTGGAGCAAGGGTGAGTCTTGTTCATTTCTGAAGGCAGGGTAAATCTTTTTTCATTTCTTAAGGTGGGGCAAATCTTGTTCATTTCTAAAGGTGAGGTAAATCTTGTTCATTTCTAAAGGTGAGGTAAATCTTGTTCATTTCTAAAGGTGAGGTAAATCTTGTTCATTTCTAAAAATGGGGCAAATCTTAATAATATTAATAGAACAGATATATATATATATATCACTGTTCTATTAGTATTATTATAATTTATATATATATATATATATATCTATATATGTTTTAGTTTGTTCTTTGTTTATTTTTTAAAATCAAGGTTAATACAGGGTCCAGCATAAAGCATAGCTGGATTTTAAAAATGGAAAATAAATAACTGCTACACATGTTTTTGGTAAAAAAAAAATTGAAATGAAACTCAGAAAAGTGGGCATTTTTTATTATTACTGACAATCATATTTAGTTTCTGAAAATTACGCCAGTTGGATGACCGCTATTACATTTGATACATTCAGCCAGGCGTCCGGAAAATTCCTGCATAACACCATTTAACATGTTCAAAGGGATATTTTGAATGCAGTGTCGGATTTGATCTTTTAGGTCTGCAATTGACTGTGGTCGACTAGCATACACTGTGTTCTTGAGATACCACCACAAAAAGAAGTCTGCGGCCGATAAATCCTGTGACCTTGGCGGCCAATGAGTATCCCCAAATCTGGAAATAAAACGACTGGGAAATGCTTGTCACAACATGGCTGTGGACTGACAGGCTGTGTAGGCGGTTGCTCCATCTTGTTGAAACCATAATTGTCTCTTATTTCTATTGGCCAAGTCTGTAATGAAGTAATCAGTTAGCATCTGCACATAAAGATCACTGTTAATAGTAAGAGGATGCCAGGTGCCAGAGCATTCTTAACAGCTGATCACCAAGGGCTACTCAGCAATGCACTGCGGACTTCTTGAATTCATTCAGGTGTCTGTTGAGTTCTTGGATGACCAGTAGACTTGTTATTAAGGCAGTTAGCGGTTTCCTTCAGTTTTTTGACCGACCTCAAAATTGTTTTGTCCTCCAATCAGGAACACTATCACGGTGATGCAACTCAAAATGGCGACGAAACTTTCGTTGTACAGTAATAGACGATTCTCCACTTTTAAAATAAGTTTCAAAGGCGAATGTGCGATGTTGTGTTTGCCAAGAAGCCATTGTTAAAAATAACCATTTGTCTGCTTCATCTCTGACCTCATGGTATTTTTCACATGTATTCAGTTTCTGTGCACTATGTCAGTTACATCCAGTTATACTTTATGCCAGACCCTTTAGTATAACTGATCTTGATATTTTTCTGAATATTAGGGTCAGAATGGATCTCCTGGCACACCAGGTCCACCTGGTCTTAAAGGACATAGGGGATTCAGTGGATTCCCTGGCAAACGTGGTGCAGAAGGAACAGCAGGTGAACCAGTAAGTACACCCTGTTGATACTGCTCTAGAGGTTGGTAGAGGTGTGTTAGTGTTAGAAGTATAATTCAGATCATTTGTTAATGTTAATATTTGAATTACTTTTCATTATTTTAGCAACAGGTCTGAGGCATTAACAATTACATCTGCAAAATCATCATCACCATCATCAGGTGCCATGCCGACTGGCGTTGGCTATTATGTTTCTCCAGAGTACATGATCATTCATGCAGGCCATTAGATCAGTTGGTGATCTCCTCTCACACCATCCCGTCAGACTGTCCAGTATCATTTCTCTTGGTCTTCCTCTTGATCTTCTTCCTTCTATTTTTCCTGTTGTTATAATATTTTCAATGTCCCCTCTCCTCATTGCATGTCCTATGAAAGTACATTGTCTCTCTCTTATTTTTTTGACAAGATTTTTTTCTATCTCCCGCTCTTCTAAAACATTCTCCATTAGTTATTTTTGCTGCCCAGGGAATTCACATCATTCTTCTAATAAACCACATTTCTGCTGCTTCCAATGATTTTTGTGCAGACCTGGCTATTGTCCATGATTCACTTCCATATAACAAGATAGGTTCAATATAGCATTTTAGGATTTGTTTTCTAACATTCATTGACAAGGATGGGTTGCATAATATATTTCTCATTCTCTGAAATGCAGTCTTCGCTTGGCCTATTCTGTTCTTAATTTCTGTTCTGCATTTCCCATCTGAAGTTATTACTGCTCCAAGGTATTTAAATTTCTGCACCTGCTTTAGAATAGTTCCATTTAATTTTATACTTCATGTTGGTGGATTCTGTTTCTTAGATATAACCATAGTCTCTGTCTTTTTTATGTTGAAAATAGGCCTTTCTGTTCACTTTCTTTGTCAACTTTATCCAAAAGATTTTGCAGGTCTTGTTGGTTCTCAGCTATCTGTACTGTTGTCACCATACTGAAGGTTGTTAATATTGTATACTCCTACTTTTATGCCTGGTTCTGTGATGATTGTTCTTAGAATATTCTCGCTGTACAGAGAAAAAAGGTCTGGAGATAGTACACACCCCAGTCACATTCCTTGTTTTATTGGTTGACATTTTCCAGTTTTATTTTCAGCTCGAATCGCTGCTTCCTGCTGCCAGTATAGGTGTTTTACAATCCTCAGGTCTTTGCTGTCTATATTGATGTCTTCAAGTATTTTAATAATCTTATCATGTTTCACCTTGTCGAATGCCTTGGTGTAATCAGTGAAGCATAAGTAGGGATCTTTCTGTACTTCTAAAGCTATTTCTGTTAGTTTTCGCAAAGCATAAATGGCATTGTGTTTTCCTTTTCCTTCAACAAATCCAAATTGTTCATCTGCTATATCCATTTTTATCTTTTTCCTTGTTCTTCTCATAATAATTCTCAGAAGTAGCTTTGTTATGTGACATGAGAGGCTGATAGTCCTGTGGTCCTCACATTCATTTGCACTTGGTTTCTTTGGTAGTGCTATAAACGTGGATTTAAGCAGGTCACTGGGCATATAACCACTGTTGTAAATATCATTCAGTAACTTGGTTATTATTTTTATTCCTATCTCCTCTAGTGCCTCTGTTTCTTCTATTGTTATATTATCAGGCCCAGTCGATCTAAAGGGAGAAGCTGTCTCGACCAGATCTTACTCTCAGAATAATACTTGAAGAACATATTGAAAAGCAGAAACCATTAATACTGAATTTCATAGATTTTAAGAAGGCATTTGATAGCATACACAGAGATTCATTATGGAGAATTTTATGTCTATATGGAATACCATCTAAAATTGTCAACATCATTAAGGACTTATACAATGGATATGGTTGTGCAGTCAAGACAGAAGAAGGGATGAGTGAATGGTTCCAGATTGAAACAGGCGTGAAACAAGGATGTATACTGTCTCCTTTACTTTTTGGGATTACAATAGACTTCATAATGAAAAAATGCTGCACAGGTAACACAGGTATTGACTGGGTACATGGGACCCAACTAGAAGATCTTGATTTTGCTGATGACATAACTCTTATCAGTAATAATGTGAATGCCATGCAAGAAAAAACAGATAGCCTATCTTCACTGGCTAGCAAAATAGGACTTGAAATTAACAAGGACAAAACAAAAATAATGAAAATTCCCATCAATCAAAATGGAAAAATACACATAGAAGGGACAGATATTGAAGAAGTCAATCAATTTGCATACCTTGGCAGCTACATAGACCAGGATGGTGACACTAGAAAGGAAGTTAGGATCAGAATTGCAAAAGCAGCATCAATCTTCAAGAATCTTGAGAACATATGGAATTCAAAAGTTATAAGCACAAAAACCAAGTTAAGACTATTCAATTCAAATGTAATATCCACCCTCATTTATGCATGCGAAAGCTGGAAAACAACTAAAGAAATAGAAAAGAAATTAGACTCTTTTGAAAACAAATGCCTAAGGAAAATACTCGGCATCAAGTGGAATGAATTCAAGAACAATGCAGAGATAAGACAGATGACTGAACAACAACCAGTCTCACGGGTGATCAGGAAAAGGAGATGGACATATGTTGGCCACTTGATGAGAAGAAATGAGCAGAGAATCCCAAAACAAGCTATCAAGTGGAACACAACAGGCCGAAGAAAAAGGGGCAGACCGCGTGAAACTCTGAAGAGAACATTATTAAGAGAGGCCAAGTTAACAGGCATAAAATCCTTTGATGAGGTTGAAAGACTCGCCGAAGACAGGAAAAATTGGCGAACTACTTTGCGAGCCCTATGTGACGTCTAACGGCACGGGAAGGATATAAGATATAAGATAAGTCGCTTTTCCTTTCTTCATGTGTTTGATGGCATCTATGATTTCATCTTCAAATATTAGTGGTCAATCACAGTTTTCAGCATCTGGTGTTAATTCTGGTCTTTCTCCTCCATATAGCTCAGCTCACCGATGTACTCTGTCCACCTGTCCACATTGTCTTCTTTTCCCATTAACATTTTACCTTCTTTTGTTTTCAGGCATCCTGTGGTATATTTTGTCTTCCTGCCTATGAGTTCACTAATTCATTTGTGCATGTTTTTGCTGTCTTTATTATGGGAGTCCTCTATTTGTTTGCACTATTGATTTAAATACATTTCCTTTGCTTCTCTGCATTTGCATCTTATTTCTTTATTTATCCTGCTATATTTTTCTTGGTTATTTTTACTCCTCCTCTTGTTCATCAGTCCCAAGATGTCATCTGTCATCCATTTACTCTTGGGGGCTTGTTTTTTCGGTGGTATTATCTCCTTAACAGTTTGATGGATAGAATCTCTTAACATTGCCCATATCTACAAAATAAGGATTCAAATTTCAGCAAGGCATTACATTTGTGTTTATATCTGGAGTCTTTTTCTCACCCATATACACATAGAAGTATCCATACGTAAACCGTCACAACCAACAGTTAAATTTCTTTTAAAAAAGAGGGGCAGCTTTATTTTGTACTGAGGTACACATTTTAGCCCGGTTAGTCCCATGGTGGGGAATAATGACCTCAGAGGGCTTTTGGGAAGATTCTGGGGGGGGGGGGGGGCGTGAGGAAAAGTGAATTGTGGAGGGGGTGGGGGGGGGAATCAGAAGCATATGAGGGATAAGTGATTCTGGAGGTGCTTGGGATGTGGTGTTGAAAGCAAGGGTCAAGAGACCAAAATAAATTTGGGGAATCAAATGGCATTCATAGCCATTCATGAACTCTGCTATGACTGGCTCCCAAGCCCAGATGAGAAGGGAGTAGGGTTAGACACAAGACCAGGATAACCAATTCTGTGAAAATACTTCAGATATGAAAACATAAACAAGAGCTCAGCAAGAGAGGAAAAAAAACTAATCCTGGGGGAGGATGGAACTTCTTCACAAAGATCTGTGAATGCCGTGTGGTGAAAGCCATAAATGTCTGGGTATTGAAGAAGCAATAAAAAAAAAATCGACTACATCAGGAGATGGATAGAGGAAACAGCACATGATAGAAATAAATGTTGATGGGCTATGCACCAGATAGGGGTAAAGAAGGCAAGGAATGAAGGAATTATCCATGCAGAAACATACAGGACAAAAAAAAAGAAGAGGAAAGAAACAGAAAAGCTTGACCAAATGAATGTAAGACATTTTAACATTACAAAAAAAAAAACCACTTAGCTTGTATGTGGATTTCTGTTATGGACATCTGAGAGTTCTCATTTATTAAAGTGTGCCTGTTGACTCATTATCATCACCATCATCATCAAGTGCTGTGCTGACTGACTTTGATAACTGTGTCTCTCCATAGTACCTGATCCTTCATGCAGGCCATGAGTTCATTTGGTGATCTCCTCTCTCACCATCTCGTCAAACCATCCAGTATCATTTCTCTCAGCCTTTCCCTGGCTCTTCTTCCCAATATTTTCCCTGTTGTTACAATATTTTAAGTGCTCCTTCTTCTCCTTGCATGTCCTGTGAAAGTACATTGTCTCTCTCTTATTTTTTTTTGACAAGATTTTTTTGTATCTCCAGCTGTTCTCATACATTCCTCATTAGTAATCTTTACTGTCCAGGAAATTCACAACATTCTTCTGATTAACCACATTTCTGCTGCTTCCAATGATCTTTATGCAGAGCTGCCTATTGTCCATGATTTACTTCCATACAAAAAGAAAGGTTCAGTATAGCATTTTAGGACTCATTTTCTAACGTTTGTTGACCCTGTTGACTATAGAGTTTTATTTTTGGCATTCAGGGTCCACCAGGTTCTCCTGGTGCATCAGGTCCTGATGGACCTCAAGGAGAAAGGGGTGCACCAGGTGAGAGAGGCGAAGATGGTTCTATTGGAGCTTCAGTAAGTTCTCTTCTGTTGAAATTTTCTGTGTGATTTCTTAAAAGTTGCTTTTTATCTGGAAAACTTCATCTTTGATAATGATTATTTTGAGGGAATCATTAATAATTAAATGACTGTTTGTATGTTAGAAATGTGTATAAATATGCATTTATGATTATGTTTAGCTTTTTTTTGTTTTGCTGGTTTCTCACATTTCCTAGGAATGTTTGAAAAAAAAAAGCAGTAAAATATTATAACCAAATATTTTGTTTGAAATGCGAATAATAATCAGAATTTTTCCTAATCATGACACAGAAACATAGCTGTTTTGACCTAATTTTGTAGGGCCTTCGAGGTGTTGATGGCATGCCAGGTTCTGCTGGATCTCCAGGTCCAAATGGTCCAACTGGACCACCAGGAATTCCAGGACAACCAGGCCCCAAAGGTGAAGCAGGATCCCCTGGACCTAAAGGATCTATTGGACCTCAAGGAGCTCGTGGTGACAATGGAATAACAGGGCAGGCAGGAGAAGTGGGTCTTAATGGATCTCCTGGCCCACCAGGTCCCACTGGTGAGCAGGGCGCACCTGTAAGTATATTTATACTTCTTCCCCAGATAAACATGATGATACAGTGTTACAACTCCATTAAATCTGTCTAAAAATTTTACGAGAAAACAGCAAACGACAGTATTTTATGAAAAATAACTTGTGTTAGTGATAATGTGAGCAAACTGAGTAACGACTAAAGTTATCCTGTGGTGAATGAATTTACTGAGGAGTTCGGGTCTTAGCCATCTTAGGCCATTAGATGTCATGCCTGTTTCTTTTCTTTTCTTTTTTTGAGATCTTTACCACAGCCATAAGATTGTTAGAGCGCAAGTTCAGACTTGCTGGGATATCATCATCTAGCAAAAAAAAAAATTTACAGGAAGATCATCAACAAAAACAAAATTCAGAAAGATAAGTGACAAAATGAAAGTTTCAGGGTTTTACATTGGCCAACAAACCAAATTTACATTGAGATATAGCCAGTGAATCAAATGAGATAAATTCGGTAGTGAATGCTGCTATGTTTATGTTATTATCTCTCTCCATCCACAGACATGGTGCTGTTTGAAAACTATTTGTTTTTAATAACCATATTTTCATTGTATTATATATATATATATATATATATATATATATATATATATAATACAATGAAAATATGGTACTAAATGAAAGAATAAATCAATTTTTTTAGACATATTTAGTATAATGCTATATATATCTTGCATCCTTCCTGTGCAGTTAAATGTCACATAGGGTTCACATGGTAGTTCGCCAAGTTTTCCTGTTTTCTGCAAACTTTTCAACCTCATCAAGGTATTTTATGCCTACTAATTTGGCCTCTCTTAACAGTGTCTTCTTCAGAATTTCTCGTGTTCGACTTCTTTTTCTTTGGCCTGGTGTGTTCTGCTTGATAGCTTGTTTTGGGATTCTCCAGCTGTTTCTTCTCATCTCATGACTGATATATGGTCACCCATATTTTTCTGATCACTCATAAGACAAGTGGCAGGTTCGCTCATCTGTCTTATCTCTACTTTGCTCTCGAATTTGTTCCACTTTATACCGAGTATTTTTCTTAGGCATATGTTTTCAAAAAAGTATAATTTGTTTTCTTTTCCTTTAGTTGTTTTCCAGCTTTCACATGCATAAATGAGGATGGATATTACATTTGAATTGAATAGTCTTAAGTATATATCAATCAGTCAAGTGCCATGCCACATGGCGTAGGCAATCATTTCTCTCCACATTTCCCTGTCTTTAGAACTGATTATGAGATCCGCCGGTGACTTTCTTCCTAGCAACACTGACAGCCCATCCAGTAACTTCTCTCTTCTGTCTTCCTCTGTCTCTTCTTCCCTCAATTTTTCCAGTTGCCACAGTATGTTCCAATTTTCCTCTTCTCAGGAAATGTCCTACAAATCTCACTTGTCTGCCTCTGATCTTTGTTGTAATTTACCTTTTAACTCCAGCATCTCTTAAAACTTCTTCATTGGTTTTCTTAGCTATCCATGGTACCTTCAACATCCTTCTTATGAACCACATTTCCATGGCCTCCATTTCTCACTGTACTCTCTTATTCATGGACCATTCTTCACACCCATAAAACAAAATTGGCTCAATGTAAGATTTAAGTACTCAAAATATATATATATATAATTATTTATTTAACGCAGAGCACATGAGTGTAGCAAAATATTACCTACTCCACAGGGTTTTATGAAGCGGAACCTAGTTTGAACATCATGAATTTGCTTCTTCTTTTCAGGGTGACCCTGGCCCTGCTGGTGAACCTGGATTTCCTGGACCCAGAGGCCCTGTTGGTCTTCTTGGAGACCCTGGTGACAACGGTGCAAAGGGCTCGCCTGTTAGTGTTTTTAAAAAATTTTTTTTTATGTCATCTCATTCATTAGGGTACTGTGTCAGTGGGTCTTTGGCAACCATTTTCTTTTTTCTTCAATTTGTAATGTCCGTGGTGTTTGTAATTAGATTGGCTGTCTTTCTTTTCTTGTGCCACTCAGCTTGCTTGCGTGTGTGTATATATGTATATATATTTGGTCTCTCTATCACTGTTTTCTTTTTATGTGAAGTGTCCATTTGACAGGGTGATAAGTAATGAGTAGTGTCCTTTGCGCCATCCTCATTTTTTTTTTTGGTCATGATCTTAGTACTAGAACTTGAGCATTGATAATAGAGTTCATTTTTTGTTCTAAAAGATTTAAAAATTCAGATATCATTGCTTTCAATCCATTGAGAGCATAGGCCTTGGATAAAAGGCTCTCCAGTTGTCCCTGTTCTTGGATTTGTTCTCTGATTCCTTTCATGTGTATCGCTTGTCTCTGACCATTGTCATAATTTCCCTTCAGCAAGTAGTTCAAGGTCTTCCTCGATTTATATTTCCATGAGGATTCCACGTCAGTGCCTGTCTCTTGTTGTGCTGGTGTTGGATTTTCTCAGTGTGTGGTTAATCCATTTTCATTTCCTAGACATGATCTGGGGTTCTTGTCCTGCTCTTTTCCACACCTCCTCCTCATTCCTGATCTTTTCCTGTATTGTAACAAATATCAAATAAGAGGAATTTTTGCTGCACCTTGGGCAGATGATTTGCACAAGGGATGTGCAAGAAAGATCTTGGTGGGGTGCACAGTGAATGCAAAATGAGTAAGCTGAAGATTCATTGCAGCTAACTTTCCCTGTGGTGGTGAAAAAAAGTATGTGAGTGATGATGATAAGGCAGGAAAGTCTCTGCTGTAGAGAGCAAAACAACAACACAACTCTTCAGATCATCAGAGAAGTACCCCCCCCACCTTTCAAGCAAGCTTTATGGCCCTTTAAACTTCTGATGCTCTAATGGGAGTGGGGCCCTTTGGATCATGACTGCCAGAGGTCTGTGAGTTGTTGGTTTATAACTGCTACACAAGGCTGAAGATGCTACTCAGATGTTCAAGTCTGTAATTTGCCAAAGTTCCTAGCTGTTTTTTTTGCTGGGTTTCTATAAGCTTTCTTATGTTAATGTGACCAAGCTTCACATTTGTCACCTTTTCTTGTCCAGCACACTTAATGATTTTGTGTGACACACCATGAGGGAGGCTGAAATATGAGTCACTCTTGCTGCCTACTGACACATATAAATACAAGAAGTTATCTTCCATTTTACTGCATTGACCATTGCTACCATATTATATAGGGTCGTCACAATTTGAAGGTGTTCAGGTAACAGTAGGTAATAATCTACAATGTAAAATGATTTAAATGTGACCAAGAAGCAAATTAGAGGAAATTTTTAAAAAAATAGACAGTTTTTTTTGCCTGCCTATAAGATATTACTTATAAGAAAAAAAGGCAGTTAAAATTTCTCAAACATGTCATGAGAAGGCAGAAGTTTGAGAACTTGATCATGATCCAAAAAGAGAAGAAGAGAGAGGCCAAGAGAAAAATAAAGCAGCAGAGTGATCGAGTGACTTGGAAAAATAAATGTACTTGATCTGATTAGAAATAGCAAGAAGCACACAAGATGGATAAGCAAATCATCAGCACTATGTGGCATGGCATGTAGTGTATGTATGTATGTATGTATGTATGTATGCATGTATGTAAAGATGTATGTGCATAGGCACAGCCCATTTATTCATCTATAGTTTTGAGAAAACATAATTTTAAGTAAATCTCATTATATATCTGTTGAAATATGTAGAACTGAAGCAACTTTATGAGAGTAATTTTGCTCTACCCTATTAATTCTTTCACTCATGGATTTTAATTTCCATGCTCTGCCATGTGTCATGGACACAAAAAAGACCATACTACAAGAACTTAATATTGAAGAAGGTTGGCTAGTAAAGAGGATTAAACAGAGAAAACTTAAACATTTTGGACACATTAAACGTCATGATAATCTGGAGAAGACCGTTTTGGAAGGGTACATAATGGGAAAAAGAAAGAGAGGAAGACCAAGGCGAAGATGGCTGCAAGATATCGTTGATGATCTGCAAATGGATGCATCAGCAGCAAGGCATCTTGCTTACAACCAAGAGGCCTACAGGGGAGCTGTTAGGGAGGCAAAGTTCCATAAGGGACATGCAAATGACTGATACTGCCAGAGTAAATTTTGAAGAGAAAATCTGGCAGAAAGAAACTGTAAGGAAGGTACTTTATAATTTAAAAATATGATTCGGTTTAGAAATGTACTACTTTTCATTTTATTTAGACTGCTTAAATATTGCACTGAACATCGATTCACAAAGGTATGCACAGTCTACCAACATTTCCACTGTTGTTCCGGAGTGAAAGTGTTAAAAGTATGTAAAAACCAAGAAATAAAATACAAGCCTAGTATCATGTAAGAAAGTATTCACATGACCTGTCTTGCTTGATACCATAGCAGAATAATGCTTTCACATATCTAATTCCCTCAGGGTGATATTGGCTTGCCTGGTTATAAGGGAGGAGCAGGTGAGAAAGGTGGACCAGGTGCTGTCGGTGATCAGGGGCGACTTGGCCCATCTGGACCTCCAGGAAATCGGGTACATTTTTTTTTTTTTGGAATCAGCCAAAGTGTCTGAAAGAGTCATAAATTTTGAAATAACTGCTTATATAAACAGTTGAAGTAATAAAAAAAAAAATTTCATTACATTTAGCATGTGACCAAGAGGATCTAATAACAGAAAGAGTTTTCAGTAACATTTAAAGCACAGATTGAAGAAAAATAGGAGATATTTATTAGTACATGCAGAAGCCCCATGTGCCCTGGTCACTTAAGGTTGAGAGAGAGAGAGAGAGAGAGAGAGAGAGAGAGAGAGAGAGAGAGAGAGAGAGAGAGAGAGAGTTATGAACTGACAGAATGAGAAAGGATGAAAAGGAATTCCTAAAAAAAAATGTATATATAGAAATTATGAATCTGTGTCACAGCAAAGCATATTTTCAAATTTGAATATAAATCAGCATCATAGCAAGGCATATTTTAAAATGTTAGTATAAATCAATGCCAGAGCAAAGCATATTTTCAAATTTTAGTATAAATCAGTGTCATAGCAAGGCATATTTTCAAATTTTAATATAAATCAGTGTCATAGCAAGGCATATTTTCAAATTTTAATATAAATCAGTGTCATAGCAAGGCATATTTTCAAATTTTATTGTAAATCAGTATCATAGCAAGGCATATTTTCAAATTTTATTGTAAATCAGTATCATAGCAAGGCATATTTTCAAATTTTATTGTAAATCAGTATCATAGCAAGGCATATTTTCAAATTTTATTGTAAACAGTATCATAGCAAGGCATATTTTCAAATTTTAATATAAATCAGTGTCATAGCAAGGCATATTTTAAAATGTTAGTATAAATCAATGCCAGAGCAAAGCATATTTTCAAATTTTAGTATAAATCAGTGTCATAGCAAGGCATATTTTCAAATTTTAATATAAATCAGTGTCATAGCAAGGCATATTTTCAAATTTTAATATAAATCAGTGTCATAGCAAGGCATATTTTCAAATTTTAATATAAATCAGTGTCATAGCAAGGCATATTTTCAAATTTTATTGTAAATCAGTATCATAGCAAGGCATATTTTCAAATTTTATTGTAAATCAGTATCATAGCAAGGCATATTTTCAAATTTTATTGTAAATCAGTATCATAGCAAGGCATATTTTCAAATTTTATTGTAAACAGTATCATAGCAAGGCATATTTTCAAATTTTAATATAAATCAGTGTCATAGCAAGGCATATTTTCAAATTTTATTGTAAATCAATATCATAGCAAGGCATATTTTCAAATTTTAATATAAATCAGTGTCATAGCAAGGCATGTTTTCAAATTTTATTGTAAATCAGTATCACAACAAGGCATATTTTCAAATTTTAATATAAATCAGTATCAGAACAAGAAAATTTTTCAAATTTTAATATAAATCAGTATCACAACAAGGAAAATTTTCAAATTTTATTATAAATATAATATGATAATAGATCACATTTTCAAATGTATTTATATCAGTGAAACTGTCATTTCTGCAGGGAGAAAGAGGTGCCCAAGGGCCCCCAGGTTCAATTGGTATTGAGGGAGAAAGGGTAAGATAACCTTTCTTTTTATTTTTTTAAATTCTGAGTTATTTTCTGAAGATGGGAAGTGGCTGAACTGATTGAGTTCTTTCTTCACTCACCAACCAATGAAAAGTCATGCCAGTCTTTTGGACTATATTTGTCCATGCTAAGATCCTCAGTCCAAGGAATAGATCAAAGAACCTTGAGACTTAATCCAAGGAAGAGATTAAAGCACTTTGAGACTTAATCCAAGAAAGATATCAAAGCACCTTGAGACTTAATCCAGGAAAGAGATCAAAACACCTTAAGACTTAATCCAAGGAAGATGTCAAAACACTTTGAGACTTAATTCAAGGAAGAGATCAAAACACCTTAAGACTTAATCCAAGGAAGAGATCAAAGCACCTTGAGACTTAACCCAAGAAAGAGATCAAAACACCTTAAGTCTTAATCCAAGGAAGAGATCAAAGCACCTTGAGGGTTAATCCACGAAAGAGATTAAAGCACCTTAAGACTTAATCCAAGGAAGAGATCAAACCTCCTTGAGATTTAATCCAGGAAAGAGATCAAAACACCCTGAATCTTAATCCAGGGGAGAGATCAAAATGCCTATAGACTTTTCTGGAATGCTGTGATGATGTCTTGAAAAAAATTATTTATAAAATGCTGTTATGCGATGAAACTATAATTTTCTTTCATTTTTATATATTTCCTCTTCTTTATTAATAATGTTAATGTGATCTGAGATGTTGTTCCTGTTCTGTCTCATTTGTAAGTGTGAACAGATGCTCTTTGCAATAAGTGCACAGAGGGTGATGAAGCAAAGCATTGTGTCAGATGAGAAGAAGATTGCGGTGGCCTGCAAAAAAGACCCAGAGTGCAGCTGAAAAGCAGGAAGGGTACAGTGCTTCATTAGCAGACTTCACCGTCATGGGGACTGTAGTGATCTCTGCCCCATTATCCATTTAAGACTATTGCATTAGAAAAGTGGAACAGGTCAACCCTAACACAAACAGTCAGTTATGGGTCACTGACTTCTACCTAGAAAAAAGCATCTTCACAGCCTGTTATATGAAATATAATCAGTTCCATTCAAAAGTTTAAAATAAGACTCCGGCTTTACTGCATTCAGGACAGCTCCCCATATGCTACGCCACATGCCACAGCATCCACCCAAGAGTATGTTTGGTAATAAGTTCCCACCAAGTGTTGGTTCTGTACAATGTGTTTTCTGCCACACAGTTCATATTTCCTACCAGTGCCTTTAATTTGTCCTAGTTCCAGCAATCACATCACAGTTACATTGTTCTTCAATTTCTGCTCTTTATTTTCCTACAGTCTTTCCAATATGCCTTTAGCAATGTTGCCCTTGTCCATTCTCAGCCTGCCATTTATTAATCAGTTTCATGTTAGGCATATATCATTCTGTGTTAAAATGCTGTCTTCTTGAAGATACAGAACCCAGCTGTTGCTAATGTCCTAATTTAAAGTGGCTTCCTGCATGGTAACATAGGTTAAACCAGTACGCCCACACACTGGCAGGTCATGGTTATGTTGTAGTATAGGCTTAGGCTGTCCTGTCATTTATTACAGACTTTCCATGGTATGAACTGATTATAGGTCTTCACCTTTTAAAGGGTTCACTGAAACAACTGATACATCTATGCTACTAGGTCTGTGTGCAGGATAGGGACTGATGTTAGGTCCTCACTCATGAAAGGGTCATCAAAACAAATGATGCATCTGTATTACTAGATCTGTGTACAGGTAGGGTATGAGACTAGATTTTCACCTTTGAAAGGACTTGCCATAGCAATTTTTGCTTCTCAATCATCAGATCTACCTAGAAATATTAACCTTAAGCAAAAAGCAAGCAGCAGGTTTCATAACATGGAGAAAACTGCCAGCTTAATGCTGGTGATGGGGTTCTGGATCCAGTGTGACCTGTAACACCCATACTGAAAGATAAGAAGCTGCCATTTTTCCAGAACTGCTTATTTTAAATGTTGATTTTGAATTTGCTGTTGTCTCAAAGACTAATATAATTTACACCTTATGTATCACAAGACATTAAGCTAATGATATATATCAAAAAGGGTGCACCTGGAAATCGTGGCTTGCCTGGGCCTCCTGGAGAAGGTGGTTCTAAGGGCCCTGAAGGTGTTGATGGTGACAGGGGTCCTAGGGGTGAGCCTGGTGCAGTAGTAAGTGTTTGCTATTGTTTTCAGTTTAGAATGAGTTAATTATTGAGAGAAGTGAATTAACCCTTTCAATGCTTGTTTAAAAATGTTTAAAAAAAAACTTTCCATTTTTCTTCTTTTGCCTTGAATATGATTCTTAACACAATGTACAAGACAAAATTAGCCATCACAACTTTGTCATGTGTTGTCTATAAAGGGTTAAAGGACACAGAAAGATTGAGAAGAAATACTCAAGCTCTTATTTTTTAAAATTTGGATATAGCACCTTGCCATGTGACATTACTATGGACTCTTAGTGCAATCTGTGACACATTTACATGAATCTCTTTTTGTCATGATGCTTTCTTTCTACTTTCTGTCTCATTCTAAATATGCGTTATTTCCTGCCTTACATTCTGTCTACTTGTTCTTCTACGCATATACATTTGTGTTTTAGGATGTCTGAATTCCAGCGAGAACAAATAGAATCATTTAAAAATAATATATTTACGTCTTTTCAAACAGGGTGAAACAGGTCGTCCAGGTCCCCCTGGAAACAATGGTGAATCTGTAAGTATAAACATTTAACTCTTAAACTATGAAACAGCATCCAAGACAGACACAATTTTTTTGTGCAAAAAGTCTGTAGATGCCACATGTTTTTTTACTAGGAAATGAAATGATGTCTATTTTTGAGCATTTATGGCAATTTAAAATTACTAACTCACAATTATATCTATACTACAAGGGCTTAATATTGAAGAAGGCTGGCTAGTGAAGAGGATTAAAGAGAGAAAACTGAAATATTTTGGACACATTAAACGTCATGATAATTTAGAGAAGACCGTATTGGAAGGATACATAATGGGAAAAAGAAAAAGAGGAAGACCAAGACGAAGATGGCCGCAAGACATCATTGACGATCTGGAAATGGATGCAACAGCAGCAGGCCATCTTGCTTACAACCGAGAGGCCTACAGGAGTGCTGTTTGGGAGGCAAAGTTCCGCAAGGGACATGCAAATGAATGAATGAATGAATGAACTCACAATTATAGAGTAAAATTATATGCCTATAAGTATTTTATTTTTAATGTTTTGAACAGACATTTATATAGCTGGTGTGTTAAGAGTTGAAGATAGTTTTCATTCATGTAATAAAATTAAAGAAAGACTGGAGGAAACAAAAAATATATATATATATAGTTTTCATTCATGTAATAAAATGAAAGAAAGACTGGAGGAAAAAAAATATATATATATATAGTTTTCATTCATGTAATAAAATTAAAGAAAGACTGGAGGAAAAAAAATATATATATATATAGTTTTCATTCATGTAATAAAATTAAAGAAAGACTGGAGGAAAAAAAAAAAATATATATATATATATATAGTGGTAGGCTAAGGCAGAGAAATAAAACTAACAAAAGAAACACTTTTAGTCTGAGATAACATATTTTTCTGCATTATCTGCAACAGCAACTGCTCATCTCTGACAGTGAGGTCATTGGTTGAAATCTTGCTGGAAGCAAGTGCCACCACCCCATCCTGCCACCCCACCCCACCCCCATGTATAAATGGGTGTCAGCTTCTTTCTGGAACTAGAGAAAGAAAAGCAGTCAGGCTTGATGCTGACCACACCACTCTGACATGTGCCAATTAGTTGAGGAAGATATGAGAACTAATACAACATCCCTAGTGCCTCATTGGCGCGATAGAGTTGTGTGTGGTTTTTTTTTTTCTTTTAATAACAAATTCCAGTAGTTTATATAGTAAGAAATTTTCTATTAACTAGCTGAACATTTGTCAGAAATGATGCGAGAAGCCATAAAAGTAAGATTTTTACATAAAGTTATGGTAACTGAGATGACACTACAGAAATGGTAACTTCCAAAAATGTTGGTTGTTGATCTCCGTGGAAAAATATTGATGCCATGATTAACATTCCAGAAATTAAGAGTTTTGCATCAAATAAACATGGACCATTCATGATTTTAATGGAGACATTTAAAAACAGTTTGTTTTTGAAGTACTTATATGAGTGGGACAGGGTCTTGACCAGATGTGGATCATTGGCAAAGTCTCCCTAACAAAGTCATCTTTGCTCTGATTTTGTTTAATGGCATTGAGTGTCTCTATCTTCTTTGAAAAAAAAAAATGCTCTCTGTACTTTAAATTTATTATGTTGCTTATTTATGGCAAATGAAATTTTATATAATGTAACATTTAAAATGTTTTTTTTTTATAAGGGTTCTCCTGGGCTTATTGGACCTGATGGAGCAAGTGGACCTCCAGGACCACCTGTAAGATAATGTCACAGTTACTAAAAAATAAGTGGAGAACTGGAGAGAATGAAACTATTATTATTACATTAATATGCATACAAGAATACATGGGAGAATATATTAAATCTTATTTTATTGAATTTTAAAACATGAAAGTCTGCTATAGAATCCACTCTTTTTGAAAGTTTCATTTATTAACTGTTTCAGTTAGATTTTTTTATTTTAAAACTTCCTAACTTCTTTCCTACAAGAAATTTAGAAGATAATTTAGTATGTGAACTAATAATTAACCCAAATAAATACATTTTTTTTTACCATGTCTGCAATTAAATTGTTTGTTGGGTTCTTGTTAAAGAAAACCTTGACACAGGATCTGAATGTCAAAATAGATTTAATCTAAGAACTCTTTGCTAAAAATTAGATTTACAGTAATCTAAAAACCCTTTGCTAAATAACAGATTTACAATAATCTAAGAATCTTGATAAAATAGGTTTATAATAATCTAAGAACGGTTTGATAAAAAAAATAGATTTAGTTTAAATCTAAGAACCCTTTGCTATAAAAATAGATTTACAATAATCTAAGAATCCTTTGATAAAAAATAGATTTAGATTAAATCTAATAAAACTTTGCTAAAATATCAAAAGAGGTTTAAGGTAGAGAGTTGCTGTGCACTAGAGAGAAACCATAATATCAAGAAACAAAGGATAAAAAGGAAAAGGATGCAGAAACTGAGAAACCCAAAAGAAAGTTAAGAAATGCTGGCATAGACTTCAAAGCAGGAGCAAGAAATAACCCACAATACAGTGACAACAGTTTAAATGAGTGAGTTAACTTCATGAATTTCCTAACTTCACATAACTGACATAGAGAATATCAAGTGAAGAAGTTCTGAAAGAGGTACAAGAAACAAAAGAAACTGTTACAAAGATCAGAAAAGAACAATCTAGATTTGTGGGACATGTTTAGGGGAGAGGCAGTCTAAAGCTCTTAATAGCAACAGGGAAGATTGAAGGTATAAGAGACAGAGGTAGACAGAGAGAAAAAATGCTTGATGGTTTGGCATCCTGGCATGGGATATGCTCAGTGACAGCCTGCTGAAGTGCACAAGGTATCAAGGGATTATGGGAAGATATGTTGGAAGGGATCTTGAGAGAGATATAGAGAGATGTAATTAAATGTAGTGAAGTGCCAAATGTGTATCAGTTTTTATGAGTGAATTTATATTAATGATATTTTCATGTCAGATGATGTGTTTGAAGCAGGTAAATGCTAGTTGTGAGTTTTGCTTTGCATCATTTTGCTGAGTAACTTCTCTCATGATTGGTTCTGCCAATGTTATATTTGCATATTAGGCCACAGGAAAAGCAGCTAGTCTCATTCTTGAGCTTGCATCTTTTGCCTTCAGATTTGATCTTTGTTACATCTTCTGACAGTGGTATTTCCTTCAAAGATTAGTGAAGTACATTCTATGAATTTTTCTTTTCTTTCTTTTTTGTTGTTGTTGTCTTGGATGAGTGAATTAAATGCCTTCGAATTTCCATATTTACTTTCACATTTATTACTGTTCTTTGTGACTGTATGAATTACATGCTATGAATTTTCCACGTTTATGCCATCTTTGGTGAGTGAATTATTAATGATGAATTTTCATTTGTATATCACTATGGATATGTAAATTGCCTGCCATAAATTTGTATCTTTCACAGGGATCAGTTGGGTCTGATGGTCCTGCTGGTGAGATGGGACCACCGGGTCAACCTGGTGGAGTGGGACAACAAGGAGCTCAAGGACCCCAGGGTGAACAAGTGAGCATATGTTGCTTCTTATTTTAGCTTATTATTTCAAAATACACAATATATATATATATATGAGGAGTGATAGATAAGTTCTTGGCATAAGGTACAGCAGATTATTTGTGGACAACTTTTTTGGGTTATTTCTCAACATAGTCCCCTTGCAAGTTTATGCACTTAGTCCAGCGATCCTGAAGCATACGAATTCCTTCTTTGTAGAAGTAAGCATCTTGTGCCAGTAGAAAATGGTCTACAGCATGAATGACGTCATCATCTGAAGCAAATTTGCGACCACTGAGCTCCTTTTTGAGTTTGGTAACAGGTAATAGTCCGAAGGGGCCAAATCTGGGAAATAAGGAGGATGTTCTAGAAGCTGGAAGCCGCATTCATGAATGGCAGCCATTGCCACCACCGACTTGTGAACTTGAGCATTGTCTTACTGAAAGATGACTCCTCTCATCAGTTTCACTTGTTGCTTTTCCTTCAGTTTGATCCGAAGTTGCTTCACAAGATTAGCGTAATAGGCCCTGGTAACCTTCTGCCCTTTTGAAGATAGTTTACCAATAGCACACCTTCTGAATCCCAAAAGATGGAAGCCATCACTTTGCCTGCAGACAGAACCACCCTTGCTTTCTTTGGAGGTGGAGATCCATGATGTTTCCACTGCTTTGATTGTTCTTTGGTTTCTGGTTGAAAATGATGAACTCAAGTCTCACCCATAGTCACAAATTGCTGAAGAAACTTTTCAGGATCTGCAGAAAAATGCCCAAGATTGTCTCTTGACATGTTGAGATGCTGTCGTTTGTGATCAGCTCCAAGAAGTTTTGGGATCCATCGAGCAGAGACTTTGTCATTTGAAGATCATTGTGAATAATGGCATGAACCTTTCCTGGGAGATGCCCAACTCAGTAGCAATGTACTTCTCAGTTAGTTGTCGATCCTCCATTATCATGTCATGGATTCTGCCGGTGGTTTCATCGGTGGTTACCATTCTTGGTCTTCCTGGATGGGGATCATCTTCCAGACTCTCTCTTCCATGTTTGAAATGAGCTGCCCATTTCTTCACTGTGCTGTAAGAAGGGGCACTCTCCCCTAGAGTCTCTATCATATCCTCATGGATCTCCTTTAATAATAAGCCCTTGATGTAAAGGTAGCGAATGACTACTCGATGAGAAATTTTATCCATTTTCTCAACTTCTGCCACCTCTTACCACTTCAGTAGCCTGTAAAAAAAAATTGGTTGTAGTTAATTTCTTGAAACTTGGTGTTTAATCTTACATTAACCTGATCTACAAATGCACCTAATATCAACTGTGTGTTTCAAGTATTTGTACCTTATGCTGAGAACTTATCAATCATCCCTCGTATATATGTATGTGTGCGTGTATGTGTGTGTGCATGTGTGTGTATGTATGTATGTATGGATGGATGGATGGATGGATGGATGGATGGATGGATGGATGGATGGATTCAGTTTGAATCAGAATATGATTTCTCGTGTCAAGGTTGGCAAAATATTGCTGGCCAATACCTATTCAGCTTCCCATTAGTGCCCCATGGAAAAAAAAAACAGCCTGGCCAAAGGATCAGGTAACACAGGTATTGACTGGGTACATTGGACCCAACTAGAAGACCTTGATTTTGCAGATGACATAACTCTTATCAGTAATAATGTGAATTCCATGCTAGAAAAAAACAGATAGCCTGTCTTCACTGGCTGGCAAAATAGGACTTGAAATTAACAAGGACAAAACAAAAATAATGAAAATTCCCATCAATCAAAATGGAAAAATACACATAGAAGGGACAGATATTGAAGAAGTCAATCAATTTGCATACCTTGGCAGCTACATAGACCAGGATGGTGACACTAGAAAGGAAGTTAGGATCAGAATTGCAAAAGCAGCATCGATCTTCAAGAATCTTGAGAACATATGGAATTCAAAAGTTATAAGCACAAAAACCAAGTTAAGACTATTCAATTCAAGAAAAATCACAAGGGAATTACCTGGGATTCGAACACGGACTCCGGTAGGACGAGCAGCCGTCTAGCCACGAGAGAACAGCGTACTATCGACTTAGCCAATTTTGGTAATTCCCTTGTGATTTTTCTTTCTCTCACATCTCACTAAAGTGCTTTGTCTACAATTTTTTTGAGGTCTAATCATACAAAATTTGTTCTTTTACTTTACTGTACCAAAGCCTCGTAGTTTCCTATTTATAAAAAATTATAAAAAATTGTTCTGTAAACAGTTGGAAACTGTTTCCATTTCTCATTATGCACTTACCTGAATGTTTCAATTCTCCTTAACTCTTAAACCACCATGAAAAGTTAAAATGACTTTTAAAAAAAATAAGAATAAAATTGCTGTAGTCATACATTTTTGTTCTAAGCATCAATTCCCAGTAAAATGTAATGTCTGTGATGTTTGATTAGAACAACAAAAAAATATTCATGTGGTGTGGATGGTATTTGGCTGACTGAAAGAGTTAAACAATATGTATCCTATTTTATGACTGGAAAGGGCCCCCCTTCCCCCCCCCCCCATACAAAATGTGCTGAAAATGGACAAGCTGGATATCTCAAAGGCTGTTATGAATAAATTGTGTGGGGAGGAAGAGTTGAAAAGGGAGAGTAACCCTTACATCCTCTGAATGAAGGAACCGGGAGGAAGCAACAAATCAATAATCAATGCATGACAGGGTCAATTCATATACACACCTTAAAAAAGGTAAAGGTAACCCTGTCATGCCTTAGAGCCACATAAGGATATGGTGTTAGTGCTTATATTTTCCTTGAACTGTCAGCACACTAGAGGGTGATATGATCAGTATCACGCCTGGCCGCCTTTCCTTCCCCAACTCCAGAAGAATACGCATCTTACACTGGGTTATTTGAACAGGCTATGGGTCAGATATAGGAAAGTCCTGATGGCAGTAATACTAGCAGTTAAGACCAGTCAGTCAATCAGTTAGTGTGCTTTATGGTGTAGGTGGTCATTACTTGCACATCCTTGTGTATTTTGAATGCATTTTTATGCATATATATATGTATTGCTGTTTTTCAACTTCAATAAAGTCATTTATTTTCTGGCCATTAATAATTATTCTTTGAAATAATGCACGTTCATTAATTAGGAAGCAGTAATTTGAAAGAGATGTTCTATTTATAGGGGCCATCAGGTAAAGATGGACAACCAGGACCCCCAGGACAGAGGGGACCTCCAGGTGATGTAGGATCAACAGGAGAAAGAGGGCCACAAGGTCTTCCAGGTTCTGAGGTTAGTTATTTTGTTCCAAATACATCAGTGACTAGTATATTTTTTCTTTCCATTTGCTTGTCCCATTTATCTTTCTTGTTATGATGCATTCAAACCCTCCTCTTCTCATTATATGTCCCATGAATGATGACTGTTATTTTCTTATGGATTTAATTAGGTTTCTTTCCACATTTGCTTTTTTTAGGCATTCCTTGCTTGTCATCCTAACTGTCCATGGCATTCTTAAAATTCTTCTAAGAAACCACATCTCTGCTGCCTCCAGTGATCTTTGCATCATTCTGTTGTTTGTCAGTGACTTACTTCCCTAGAATAGGACAGGCTGAATGTAGCATTTTAGAGCTCATAAATTTTAAACCTCCAACCTGGCATACCGCAGGAGGCCAAAGGTGAATGTCCTCCAGAAATGGAGGATACATGTGAATAAGGGTTTGCTCAAATAAGCAGGCATAGACAAATTGGCATGGATAGCAAGGTGGAATAGTGAATGGCATCACTATCCTTATAAAATACCTCACATGCTCAGAGAATTGGCTGTCAGGCGAGTAAGAGGTGCCTCAAAACTTCTAACTCCTGCTGCCTTGCGGGTAGAACAAAGTTCAAAGACTAGAAGAGAGGTCAAAATAAGCCTTCAGAAGGCAACAGGAAGCCACAGTAATTTCAAAGAATAGTCATGTGGATCTACAGAAATTATATGGTTTAGCATTCATTCATTCATTTGCATGCCCCTTGTGGAACTTTGCCTCCCTAACTTCTGTAGGCCTCTCGGTTGTGAGCAAGATGGCCTGCTGCTGATGCATCCATTTGCAGATCATCAGCGATGTCTTGCAGCCGTCTACGCCTTGGTCTTCCTCTCTTTCTTTTTCCCATTATGCACCCTTCCAAGACAGTTTTCTCTAGATTATCATGACATTTAATGTGTCCAAAATATTTAAGTTTTCTCTCTTTAATCCTCTTTACTAGCCAGCCTTCTTCAATATTAAGGTCTTGTTGTATAGATATATTTGTTCTTTTTTGTGTCCATGGTATTTGAAGAACTCTTCTGTAGCATTTACAAGGCATTTATGTGTTTCTTAGCTGTTTTGTTAAGTGTCCAGGTCTCACAGGCATATGTTGCGATGGGAAAGATACATGCCCTTAAAAATCTTATTTTTGTAGTTCTGTCTGCTCCTCTCCACAGATACTTTAGTTGTTTTACTTTCTGAAGAATGATAGATGTTCTCCTTTTAATTTCCCTCATTGTATCTCCATTATTAGTTAGCAGTGATCCAAGATGTTCAAAACTCTCCACTTCTTCCAGTTTTTCTTCACTGATACATATATCAGCTGCTTTGTTAGTTTTGTCAGTTGGTTTAGCATACAACAAATAAATTTGACAGTCATTTCTTCATGTTCTCAAGAAGTGGAGCTTTTTTTTTTTAAAAAAAAAACCAGACTAGCCTCACATACCCAGCAAGATGAGAAGTGTTAAACAACTGCAAATGGTAGTGGATGGGCCAGCAACCTAATCGGAAGACTCCTGTATGCACACTCATGAAAGCCCAAACCTCAGAGACACATCAACAACTTATGTTGCAGAGACAAGTTCACAGTCTTCAGGCTGCACACAGGACACACTAGCCTCAGTAAGCACTTACACAGAGTAACCGAGGACCACAAGCCATACTGCATGCACTGCAACAGACAAGAAGAAGAAGTTGTCAAAAAAAACCACCTACTGGACTGCAGTGCACTGAAGATCTTCAGAAAAACCAACAGCTTAACTCCTCTACCCCTACATGCTCTATGGAGAAACAGCAACTGACAAAAAGACCTGCACATTTTACTATTTGACACAAGGAAAAATGAGTGAAAATTTGTAAATCCAGAGATTAGAAAAATAAAAAAAGTCAAAATTTAACCTATCATGCTAAAATAGGGCTAAATAAGTGACCTCATTTCATGGAAAGGAGTTTTTGTTCAAGTTGCCTGGTTATATGTTTCTCTAATATAAATTTCTTCCAGATTTTCTATCAAATTTACAAACAGAACTAGATATATGAAATCTATACACTGTGTACAGATTTTCCATATAAAACAAAATGTATTTTGTTTACTGATATGCTGCTTTATAATTTGTGTCCTTTACAGGGAGAGCAAGGTTTTCCAGGGTCTTCTGGGCCCAGAGGTCCACCTGGGTTTCAGGGAGCCTCAGGTCCTCAAGGCATACCAGGTGAACCAGGTATCGATGGAGTACCTGGAGTAACCGGGGAGACAGGCCCTGTTGGCAGGGAAGGCTACCCTGTAAGTTTATGTGTCCGTTCAAAATGAAATATAAGGGAAAGAAAAACTGATATAATATTTTCATTAGTCTCTGTGTTATATATATATACACACACACACACACACATATATATATATTTACACACACACACACACGAGTACTTTGCACAAAGCACTTTCTGAAATACTGGTTTTCTCAATACAACAATTAACACTTTTAAACCTTTTTTAAAATTATTATTTACAATTATTTATTAATTTATTTAATGGAAATAATAGGATTTCCAACATGTGTGATACAATTAATATCATGGCTATATCTAAACCAACAGGCAGCAGTAAGAATAAATGGTGAAACAACTTGGTTTGACATAAAATGAGAATGGATCATCCTCATTGCACATCAGACGATTAATCCATAAGCACTCTGATCCCATTTTCAATATTTCCACCAGTGTTTGACAGTTGATGATGCCAGTTCTGTGTTGATTAACCAGTCTTCTATGCTTCCCAAAGTAGCACTCTTGCTTGGCCACTCCATGTCATGTTCTAGCTATTTTTTTCATTGTTGCAGATTCATAACTGTTGCTTGAAATCGCAATTCAACAAGCTTCTCTGAGTGCATTCAGAATATCAGCCCGGTCTATTGCCTGTCTGCCCTCAACTGTAGCCATGCCAGCAAGTCTGTCCACTTATTCATTACCTTTCACCCCCATGTGACCTAGCGCAAAATAAAATGGATTTTTGTCAGCCGTGGTCTTCACGGTCATTCTAACCATTGCATTCATACCCAACTTGATCTTCTTAAGCATATTCATTGAATCACTGAATCTCTCTCTCTCTCTCTCTCTCTCTCTCTCTCTCTCTCTCACAACATAAGACAAAGGAGAAATTAAATAAAAAAAACAGATCATAGAATCATGGAGAAGGGGATTGATGAATTCTGTTGAGGTGGAAATAATTTTAATAAAATATATGATGTATTTGTCTATGGTAAAGCTAAATTTATGCAGTAGCAGAGATTCAAAAACAAGGACTGGAGATAAATGTGCATGAAACAAGTATTTGCTGTATCATAAAATTGAAAGGAGATGGACATATGTCAGTCACCTGATGAGAAGAAACACTCAGAGAATCCCAAAATAACCTATCAAGTGGAACACAACAGGCCAAAGAAAAAGAGGTTAACCACGTGAAACTCAAAAAAATGACATTGTTAAGAGAGGCCAAATTAGTAGGCATAAAATCCCTTGAAGAGGTTGAAAAGCTTGAAAAGCTTGAAAACAAAAACAGGAAAACTTGGTAAACTACCATGTGAGCTGTATGTGATGTTTAACAGCACAGGAAGGACGTAAGATATAAGATAAGATTGAAAACTACAGCTGTAATCTTAACTACAGCTGCAATCTTACATCTTACATACTTCCTGTGCCATCATACATCACATAGGGCTCTCACCATTTGGCCATGAGTCTTTATTCTCAGTGAGCTTATCAGCCTTATCAAGGGATTTGATGCCTATTATTTCAGCCTCCCTGGTCAGCATTCTCTTTAGGGTCTCTCGAAGTCAGCCTATTTTCCTTTTTCCAGATGTTTGATATAGCTTGCTTTGTGATTCTCTGCTTATTTTGTCTCATCACATGGCCCATATATGGCCACCTTCTTTTCTTGGTCATTGCTGAGTCTGTTTGCCACGTGCTCACTTCTCTTACCTCTGCATTAGTCTTAAATTCATTCCATTGTATACAAAGTATTTTCCTGAAACATTTGTTTTCAGTTGTAATATCACCAGCAAATATTTTAACCCTCTTGGAGTTTGAATGTCCTACACACCAACATGAAGTTTTTTTGTTTGTTTGTTTGTTTGTTTTCTTTTGCACATAAATGCCATAATTTATAACATGTTAAATATTAATTTCAGGGTGAGCGTGGATTCCCAGGACCAAGAGGACCTCCAGGACCACTAGGAGAGGATGGGGAATTAGGCAATCCAGGGTCACCAGGTCTTGACGGCCCCAGGGTAAATAATCGCTTACTATAGGGACATGAATATGCTCAGTCAGTTTTACAGTCACTGCACCGCTGTGTTCAACCAAATCTAATGAAATAAGAAATTTGAATCATTTTACTGTCTCTGTCTTCCCATATTTCACCACCAGTGGATTTGGATTTAGTTCTGTATTCATAGGGCTGATTTTTATGACATACTTTATTTTCTCTTAAAGCACTGACAGCTACAGCTGGTGTATTCCAGTGTGCTTCCCCTTGCAGGCAGATATTCTCAGAATGCATGGAGTTTCCCCAACATAAATGTGTCAGATACCCATTTTTGTAACAAGTTTTTTTTTTCTGAAAGGCACTGATAAATGAAAGGTGGCATTGTGGGGAAGGTGGTCTCAAATCCAAAAGTGCATGATAAGATATATTCATTCTCAGCTTCACTTCTTAGTCCCCTTGTCCTTTGTAATTTTAAAAAAAAAAGTTATTTCAAAAGCAAATATGTATTTGCCATCGATACAGATTAAATTTGTAAAAATTCTCATTTCATTTGACTTTAGGGCACTCCTGGAATAGTTGGAGAGATTGGGGAAGTTGGACCACAAGGCCCTGTTGTAAGTTGTTTTCTTCTCTTTGTTTAGCATTTTTATTTTTGTTTTGATGTTGCTGTCATTGTTGCGTTGTTGTTATCCCTGGAACTGTGAGCATTATGTTCTTTGCAGTTGATGTTGTGAAGGTGTTGAGGTACAGCATCATGTCAAATGCGGAGAGTGTTGCAGCAGTTATTTCTGCAGCCCCCCTGAATGAAGCTAATATACAGGGAGGTGGCAGAACTTCTTTAGCAGTCTCCAGCATCATGGAAACTTAAGCAGTCCCTGCCCTGTTAGCCAGACTGGGCCCGGGTTTTGGGGGTAACAAGTGAGGAGTGGGACAGGTTCTTGACTGATAAAGGGTTACCAACCCTGACACAAATATATCAGCTGTATATTTGCAGACCGCCACAGTCCTGGCGGTCGTTTTTACTTTACATGCGGCAACCACTTTCAACAATGAAGCCAATATTTATGTCACCAGGGGAATAAGGAGGGATAAAATTTTCAAATAATGTTATCAGCCAGATTTTTTTGGGATTAATATTGATTAGCGAATACAAATCAGTTATTTGTGTAAGTAGAAACTGTACAGAGAAAACGTTTTTTAAAAACTGGAACACATAAAATCTTAGCTTTTGCAGTTGCTACTTGTTTAGGATCTATTTTGATTATATTTCATTTAAAGGTAAAATTCTCCCCTTCCATGCCATTAAGGCATACTGGGAATGCGGTGTTAGGCCCATTTTACAAGACCATTGGCACACGAAAATCTTTCGTTATAATTTATAAAATTCGAGAACATTATGTCAGTAAAACGAACATAAGCATGTATGTGTGTGCACAGCAGAAACTTGTTAGAGAGTTGTTTACAGAGAGAAAATATCAATTTTGTGACATTTTGTACTTGATTGATTGATTGACATTCCTTTAGGGCCAACATTGATGACTCATAGGGTGGAAATCATATTTTCCATGTCTGGCGACTCGCCACCGCCTGCTGTAGGTCTTGGATGGACTTGAATCCCAAAGTTGTACTCTCTCTAGTGATGGTTCTACATAGAGTCTCCCTTGGCCTGCCTTGCATTGTGCTTACAGCATCTAAATTAGAAAAACATGTGATTTATAACATTTCAAAATGTAAGATGCATCAAGTATTAATAGTTCACATACAAAACTTACCATTTTTTTTTACATTTTTGCTTATATCTTACCCCAAGGATATTCTCATTATTTTTTTTCTTTCTGTAAATCAGGGACCAGCGGGTGAGAAAGGAAATCCTGGAACAACAGGACAGAAGGGAGACCTGGTAATAATATTTTATTTTTAAAATAATTATTTGTTTATTTCTTCATCGAGAGTTGTTTTTGCAGTTTTTTAAAAAAATTTTGCTCTTAATTATTGTTACCATAATTTAGCAAAATGTGGAGCTGTATTTTAGATGGTGCACTGCCAGCCAGGGTATCTTTACTATGTAAGATATAAAATGTATCTTGCATCCTTCCCATGCCGCTAAACGTCATATGGTAGTCCACCAAGATTTCCTGTCTCCAACAAGTTTTTTAATCTCATGTATATATATAATGAAATGTATATTTGATAGCTCCTTTGCTGCAATTGGTCTGTGCAGAGTCCATATATTCCTTATTCCAGTTCTCATAATATCTTTAATGTTCCAAGGTTGTTTTTCTTTTATGACTATCTGATTTTGAGGCTTTCTTGTCTGTTTCATAGCATTCATCTTTTTTTTGTTGTTGTTTTTACATGCTCCAGCCCCAAGCCTGTAGGTCCATGGTACTGTACTAGTTTTATCTGATCCCAAAACAAAACAGAACAAAACAAAAAAAGAAGACAATCAGATCCAAATAGAAGATATAACCGTTGAAAGAAGGGATTCATATAAATACCTGGAGGCATTATTCAGTAGCTCCAACATTGTGAGAGATGAAATTACAGCCAGGATACAAGCAGGAAACAACACTTATTTTGCCCTTAGACATTTGTTGCAATAAAAAGTCCTGTCCAACAACACTAAACGAAAAATATACAAGGCACAGTTTAGACAGTTGTCTTGTATGGCTCAGAAACATGGAGCACTACAAAACAAGAGGAAGCACTAATACAAATCTTTGAAAATGGAATCTTGGGAATAATTTTTGAACTGATCAGGGATCGTATATTAAAAGAATGGAAAATTCTAAATAACAAGGAAATTCACTTGCTGCTCCAATCTCCACTTATATCTACCATTATGAAAAACAACAGATTGAGATGGCCCAGTCATTAGGAGAGGGTGGACAAGAATAGGCAGACAAAAAAAGGGGCTATACAGACATGATAAAAGGAGACAGACCAGAAGGCAGACCAAGACAACAGTGGAGTGACAACCTGGAAGAAGACCTATGAACCTTCAGAGTGGACATTTGGCAGGAGAAGACAGAGAGGAATGGAGACAAGTCTCGTCTGCAACACTGAGCCGCAATGGCTCGGAAAGCTGAATGAATGAATGAATATAATATATATATAGCAAATGTATTTTTTATATAAGTTCCTGGCACCTGGGAGTCTAAAACCTGGAGGATTTGCAGTCTTTTTATATATCAGCTATACTTGAAAATTTTTTTACATGTATGTACATACTTCTAATAATACAAACACACTCATTTCCAAGTACTGGAGCAGACGGATATTATTTTTTCAGGGTGAGGAAGGTCTCCCTGGACTAGATGGTCCTGCAGGTCGACCTGGCAGACCTGGTGAACGTGGTCCACCTGGCCCACCAGGTCCACAAGGACCACCTGCTGAGAAGGGCTTTGCTGGTGACCCAGGTAATGAAATATTGAATGGAAGGAAGGAAGTTATAATAACAAAACAGGCTAAAAAGTAAATCTTATTCCTACCATTTCTACTTTAAATTACTTTCCCCGGTTTTATGGTAGTGACCTTCTGCATATTCTATGGACATTTGTTGATGTATATAGATTATGGTTTATGCATATGCTATTAAACATAGCCATGACCGTTTACCTGCCATTGCTTCTCTATAAAATTCTAGAAAACCCCCTGCGTATCACTTTTTCCAGTGTTACTTTAAGTTAAATAGTTACTTAATTGTAGGCACCATTAGGAAAGGATGTAGAAAAAGAGAGAATGGAATGAAAAAAAAAACCCAAGAAAGTATTATACATATATCAGTGTTAACAATATTAAATCGTAGCTTGCATCAAATAATAGAAAAATATGAAGAAAATGCACAGTAAAATGGAGAGATGAAATGTAATTTTCATCATCATCAGACGCCGTGCCGACTAACGTTGGCTATTATGCTTCTTCAGAATGTATTTTTAAGCAATAATTTATTTTATTCCATTCACCTCTCTTTTTTTTTTTTGGGATTTAGGTCTCCCAGGCCAGCCTGGGGCCCCAGGTCGTCCAGGTCCTAGAGGAGAGCCAGGAATTCAAGGAGAGCTGGGCTATGTTGGGTTGCCTGTAAGAAGTGCCATTTACAACTATTTTAACATTATATATTTTGGGGATTTTTAAACAAGTCTGAATAAAAGTTTAGAAAGATTTGTTTTTATTTCTATAGCGTTGCTAAATTTTTCCAGTTTAAAAAATTGTGACATTTCTTCCTTCTGCTTTGTGGTACCTGTGCATAAAATGGATCTGTGCACATGATGATGATGATGGTATTTATTTTCAAACAAATTTATCCTTTTACAACTTGTTGACTGTATGAATAAAAAAAAAATTAAGAAACTATATTGCTCCCGAGTCATACATTCAATTGGAAAGAGTAACATGTAGAATGTTTGAAAAAAAAAATCATGTAGACTCTTTATATCTTAGAAGGTTTCGAAGAAAGCAGATTCTAATGTCTTCATTAATTAATGATTTCCTGCTCTTTTCTTGGATGGGTAGACTTGTCATGTCTTGCCTTCTATCTCCCTGGAAATGCGAGCTGAAGCTATGAAAGTATTGAAGCACAACATCGTACCAGTGTGGGAGCAGCTTATGCCAGCTGTTATTTGAGTCCCAGAGTGCGGCTAAAAAATCATAGGGTGTGCAATACTTCTTTAGCAGACTCCACTGCCATGGAGGCTATGGCAATCCCTGCCCTGTTAGCCAGTCTAGGCTTGTTACTGGGGGTACGGATGGAGAGGTGGGACAGGGTCTTTGTCAGCTGTGGTTCACTAACTCTGATGCTAGCGTGTCAGCTATGGGTTACTGATTGCCACAACAGACAACAACTTCACCCCTTTGAACATTTAGATTGGAGAAAGATTTTTATCAGTATTGCACTAATCCTCAACAACTCTTTCTAAAAGCTACAAAAGAGAGAAGATCATGCATCTAGAAATTTTAGTATATTTGCAGGGGGTATCAGAAGATAGAAAGGAATGAGCTTTTCCATCAGCTTGTTATATAGTCCGGCCTCCAGATTGTTTTTTGCCTGTATTTACATTCCATGCTTTTGACTTTCTCAGGCTACCCACAAGCCAGTGGGTTTGACAACCCAAGTAGCACTGTTTACTGTCATACAATGGCAAGTGAACATGGCTTGACTGATGAAAATAATTATATAGTTTGAAATAAATCTTCTTGAGTGGTGAAATAGCTGGTTCACTCAGTCAGTCATTTGCATGTCCCTTGCAGAACTTTGCCTCCCTAACAGCTCTCCTGTAGGCCTCTTGGTTGTAAGCAAGATGCCTTATTGCTGATGCATCCATTTGCAGATTGTCAACAATGTCTTGCAGCCATCTTCGCCTTGGTCTTCCTCTCTTTCTTTTTCCCATTATGTATCCTTCCAAGATGGTCTTCTCTAAATTATCATGACGTTTAATGTGTCCAGAATTTACTAGCCAGCCCTCTTCAATATTAAGTCCTTGTTATATGGATATATTTATTCTTTTCTGTGTCCATGATATTTGAAGAACTCTTCTGAAGTATTTATGTTCAAAGGCATTTAGCTGGTTCACTAGTTTATAAAATTGGTTGTTTGTGAGGAGTTTGACTCTGGCCTGAAGCTTCATTTATCTGTCTGTCAGTTGCAATGCCTACTTGTGTTGGTGGTCATCACTCACAACTCTCTGTTTGTGTTGCCTCTATGAATTGTTCTTGTACCCTCTTTCCATGCTCTCTTGCCAGTCCATCCAATCTTGGTCTACCTCAGCCTCTTTTCCCCTTTAACTTTCCTATTGTCACTTTGTGTTTCAGTTTGTCTTATCTCTTGACATGTCCTATAAAATTAGACTTTTAGAATTTGTTTTTTCCTGAATCTTGTAATTATTTGTTTGCTCGAATCAGTCTTTCAGAACGTCTTCATTTGGTTTTCTTGCCATACACAGTTTCCTTAACATTCTTCTAAGAAACCACATACCCATGACTTCCAGACATCACTGTATCTCTTTAGTAGCTTTAGTTAACCCAGTATAAAAATGTGTGACTTTCCATGGAGCATGGGAAAGAAAGACATCCCCTGGTATGTTGACCAGTCAGGAATATTGTGGTTACTGACTGTACTGACTATATCATTTAAATTAATTTATCAGGAATCCTAATTTAATGATTTTGTGTTTCAGGGCGCTTCAGGTTCTCCAGGTAAAAAAGGTGACAGAGGATTACAAGGGCCCAAGGTAAGAGATCAAATACGTTTTCTTATTGCAGACTGAACTTGACATTCAGAACAAATTTTAACCGAATTTCAGAATTAAAAGTCAGATCTCATATAAAATGTTTTAAAAAGAAGGAATACATATTTGAGAACAATCTTTCTCAAGGTCCCTGCCAACAGGCATAGGATATCATGTCCTTCCATAACCCTCAATCCCTTGTGTATCTCAACAGGCTTGTCACATTTCCCATGCCAGAGTGCCAAACCATCAAACATCTTTTCTCTCTGTCTACCTCTGTCTCTTCTACCTTTGATCTTCCCTCTTGCCATTAAGTGCTCTAGCCCGCCTTTCCTCCATACATGCCTCAAAAAGTTAGATTGTCATTTTCTGATCTTAGATATAATTTTTCTTGTGCCTCTTTCAGATCTTCCTCATTCAGTTTTCTCATTGTCCATGGTACCTTTAGCATTCTTCTTAAGAACCACATTTCAGCTAATTCCCGCCTTCTTTGTATCACTTTACTAACCATCCAAGTTTTGCATCCATAGAACAGGATTGGTTCAGTGTAACATTGTAGCACTCTCTTCCTAATTTTCATAGATAATGACTTATTACAAAGTATGTATTTCAGCTTTTGAAACATGCTTAACTTTTTAATATGAAGTAATCCATATTTGAGGGCTTTCTGTCAATTTAGGAAAATACTTGTTTTTAAAAAAATCATATAATACAAATTTGAGAGTATTCTATACATTTTGAAACATTCTTATATTATTTTACTCATTGCATACAAATGAGAGAAACAGTATTCTTATTACTAAGAAACAGTAATTATTTTAAAAGAAGGAACATAATAATGAAACAATATCTAATTAAGTGTAAGTATAGTATAAAAACAATCTAACTGAAGAGAAAGTACAGTAGAAAAACAATCTAACTGAAGAGAAAGTACAGTAGAAAAACAATCTAACTGAAGAGAAAGTACAATAGAAAAACAATCTAACTGAAGAGAAAGTACAGTAGAAAAACAATCTAACTGAAGAGAAAGTACAGTAGAAAAACAGTGCTTACTTCAAGAGATAAAAAAAAAAAGCAATGATTTCTAATGGAAACAGTGACAGACCATCAAGCTCACAGTAGCAGAATAATTATTATTAAGACCTTCAGTATTATTGTTTTCTTTACGCTTTTTTTTTCTTAATCGCTACTGTTGTTCTATTCTTGTTTCTAGTTCTATATGGCTGTTGTTTGTCGCATTAATTATTATTTTTCTCCTTTCTTTAATCTGTCCATAGTTTTTCTTTGTTATGTCAGTTCTATTACTAATAAAAATTTATTAGTTCCAAAAGTAATATTTTGGCCAGAAGAATTTCACAGCATATTTGAAATGTGAAACATATTAGTCAACACATCTTTATCAATGAATGCTAGAAAACGAGTCTTAAAATGCTATATTGAACCTATCTTTTTATATGGAAGTGAATCATGGACAATATGCAAGTCTGCACAAAAATCATTGGAAGCAACAGAAATGTGGTTTATTAGAAGAATGTTGCGAATCCCCTGGACAGCAGAAATAACTAATGGAGAATGTTTGAGAAGAGCTGCAGAGACAAAAAAAATCTTGTCAAAAAATAAGAAAGACAATGTACTTTCATAGGACATGCAATGAGAAGAGGGTGCATTGAAAATATTATAACAACAGGAAAAATAGATCCAGGGGAAGACCAAGAGAAAATGATACTGGACAGTCTGACGAGATGGTGTGAGAGGAGATCACCAATTGATCTAATGGCCTGCATGAAGGATCATGTACTCTGGAGAGGCATTAATAGCCAATGCCAGTAGGCACGGCACCTGATGATGATGATGATGATTTGAAATGTATAGAACAAAGAACAGTCATATCTGAGGGGGAAAAAAAGTTCTCAGTTTAGCAAATCGGCTAAAGTAGAGACAAAAACCAAAGAAATGACTGCTTGGGTTTGCCATTTAAAAGTAGGAACTCAGCATATTGAAATAAAAATTTCAGAACTTCTTCCTTCGAAAATTTTCACTGAATTTGAAACTTTAGAGAGAACTGAAAACACATTTCTATTTTTTTTTTTTTAACAAGAGAAGGCAAATAAATTCAACAGCTTTTGATGTAATCTCAATTATGTCTTCTTCTTCTAGGGTTTACAAGGTGAAATTGGACCACCCGGTGAAAGTGGCAGAAGTGGCAGAACGGTAAAAAGAGTTGAAATTTTACTTAATGTTACTCTTTACAGTAAACCGCTTTTTAAAAAATATTAAAATGATATAAAATGATATAGTCAGCACAACCTGGCCTTAACATTCTAAGAAAGGCAATGAATGAGGGTTTGAACACTTGACCTGAATAATGTTAGATTAAACTTCCACATATCATATCATTCATGACCCACAAACATTTTTTTGTAATAAAATCAAATCTGGACTATGGTGTTTTACCAGTAAATGATGTGATGTCTGTTTTTAGCATTTACAGTCATTTAAAATTACAAACGTCGAATTGTAGAACACAACAATATGAACAGATATTTAAAAAATAATTTTTATGAAAAGCCATTTAAATGGTTTACAACAGGTTAACAGTTAATTTTGAGAAGACAGAGAACCTGACAATCATTGGAAAAAAACTCAAAGAATAAAGAACATGAGGGAGACAAAATTTCTAAATTAGCCGACATTGTGACAAATGAAAATAAAGATAACTGGTATGATAAGAGGTACCAGGTGTCACAGTGGTGTAGTAGTGAATGCATTTGCCTGCCAATCAGAAGGTCCCTGGTTCAATTTCATGCTCAGGTGGAATTTTTTAAGACCAGCTGACACTGGGGTCATCCCGGCCTAAAAAAAAAATGAGCACCTAGGGTTTCCTAAGGCAAGCAAACACAGTGAGTACAGGTTCTGGCATCCCTACCTCAAATGCTGTAGTGACTAAGGAAATTGAAGGCTGTAACACTTTACATCTTTTCGGCATGAAAATACCACAGGACATAGAGAAGAGATAACAGGGACTGCACAGCATGGAGAAACATGATCACCAACACTGACTTGGTGTTGCTTAAATCTTAACCTAAAAAAATTTGCATCCATGACCCATGAATATTTTTTGTAAAAAAAAACTCTCAGTCAAGATATTTTACTGGTAAATGATATAACGCTTATATTTAGACATCACAGTAGTTTAAAATTTTAAACTCCTGACTGTGGAGGAAAAAAATAATCTGATTGGGGGTTTTTGTATTCAGCTTTTTAAAAAGCTATATAAATGGCTCATGGTATGTTAAGAATTAATGAGTGCTTTATATTTGTTACTCATATTAATGATATTGTTTCTTTTTTCTCTCTTCTTCACTCTTTCTGATTGATAAAAAAAAATTACAAAATTTATTCCATAAAAGTTTTGTTACATAGTGAAGATAAAAAAAATGAGTTAGGTTGCTTATATGAAGTCAAGATTCAAGGACTGTATAGTATAAGCTTTAATACATGTACATGTACAAGTTAGTACATAACACATATGACAGAACTACAAAAATTAGATTTTTAAGGAAATGCATTTCTCCCATTGCAACATATGCCTGTGATACCTTGGCACTTAACAAAACAGCTGAGAAATACATCAGTGCCTTTGAATGTAAATGCTATATAAGAGTCTTACAAATATTGTGGACACAAAAAAGAAATATATCCATGTTACAAGAATTTAATATCAAAGTAGGATTGTTTGTAAAGAAGATTAAACAGACAAAACATAAGTATTTTGGACATATTAAACGTCAAGTTAACAGGCATAAAATCCTTTGTTGAGGTTGAAAGACTCGCCGAAGACAGGAAAAATTGGCGAACTACTTTGCGAGCCCTATGTGACGTCTAACGGCACGGGAAGGATATAAGATATAAGATATAAGAAACGTCATGAGTTTGGATAAGACAGTCTTGGAAGAGTACATAATGGAAAAAAAAGAAGAAGACCAAGGTAAAGATGGCTACAAGACATTGTTGATGATTTGAGAGTGGATGCATTTGCAGCAGGGCATTTTGCTAGCATCTGAGAGACCTTCAAGAGTGCTGTTAGGGAGACAAAGTTTCCCAAGGGACATGCTAATGAATGAATGAATGAACATAGCACATACAGATTATTATGGGTTGAAGTTCCTTTCAGTTGTAGGTAAATATTCGTACAGTTAATCATTGTGTGTTACAAACTGGTAGGGAGATCCTGGTATTCCTGGACGACGTGGAGCTAATGGTGACCCAGGGGCATCAAGTATACCTGGAGACCCAGGTCCCCCAGGACGTCCTGGGCCACAAGGACTTCCTGGATCCCAGGGTGCCCCTGGTCCAACAGGACCTGCAGGTGCTCATGGAATGAAGGTAAAAGTCCAACTCACATAAAAGGTGTCTGATATTACATTTTTAGATGGCAAATATGCTAGTTTACAGTACAGCACATGAGGAATCATAGTAGAACATTTTTTTGTTTTGGTGGGGGAGGGGGTCATTTTTTGGCTGAAAAAGGAGTAGAGAAATGAGACCTTGTTTTTTTCTTCAGTATTCATTTCATTTTACCCATAATCCTCCAATGGTTGAAGCTAATATGAGTTATTTAGAAGAGGATTGGGGGGGGGGGGGGAGAAGGAGGGAATAGACTCAGGTGAGAAATGCGGAAGACAGAAGACTAAAATCAGAAGAAAGTCAAGTGAGAAATGAGGAAGACAGCAGTGAAGTCAAGTGAGAAATGAAGAAGACAGGAAAGTCAAGTGAGAAATGAAGAGTAGAGAGTAGATCTAGTATACCAAGTATAACATGTGTTGTGATAAGGTGTGGCAATAAAAAGAATAACATGTTAAAAAGCTTGGAGAGTCAGTTACAGATAAAACTGCTTGTCAGAATGATAATAGGCTAGTTCACTTTACATCTTACATTTCTGCTACAGAACATCCTCTAAGAGCAAAAGATATGTTCATGGCCACATTAGTAAAGCCATTATGAATTATATATCCTCTCTTTGCTATGTTTTATAGTACATCAAAAGTCCATTGATTTTCTCTTTCACTTCACAATTTTGTGTCTCTTTTTTGTAATAAGTTCACTTATTTTTTTTATAATGATGTGTTACTACAGGGAAGTAATCAAATTGATGGAACCTGCTCAGAGACCAGTTTCCTTTACCATCTTTGAGAACTTACTGAAAGCCACTGGAATCCCAACTCTATTCAGTTTAAATCATCTGTGTTTCAGAATTTTCACCATATCCATGTCTGTGACAAACTCAAATTCATACTTACAGGGAGAGCACCCAGCCAAGCAGACTGAGGCAGATAAACACCCACTCTCATTCCACATGGAGTGAATGCTCTTGTGGAAATGGAGTACAAACTTCAGAACATGTGGTCCAGTAATGTCAAATGTTTGCAGGTCTATGCAAGCAGACCTGGCCACTGGGTATAGATTAAAGATGCAAGCTATGGGGGGGGGGGGTGTTCTGTGAAAATCCAGAGAAAACTGGAGTTTATGCTCCAGATGTTGATTGATCAGGCACAGTTGTTCCCAAAGTGAGTGATATGTTTCTGTGGTTCAGAAGAAAAAAAAGGGTTAAAAGTGAATGGCAGGGGACATCAGAACTAACTGAACAGAAAAGGTTTTGGAGGACATTAGGGATGTGGCATGGAAGGTAAGGGGATTGCAGGCTGAAAAAGTTTTGGAACCACTGATCTAATATTTTGAGTGCAGAAGAATAAGTAGAAGAGCTACTTTTTAAAATAGCATAAATTGGTCCAGAAATTGAGATGACCATGCAGAGAAGCACATATAGCTAACAGAGACAACATGTTCACAGAAGTAGTACTATTATAGTACTTCTGATTCATTCTTTTTTTTTTTATAATTTCAGGGTTCACCAGGAGAGGCTGGTAGACCTGGACGTCCAGGAGGTAATGGAGCTTCTGGCCAGGTTGGCTCATCTGGACCTAAAGGTCCACGAGGAGAACCTGGCAGTAAAGTAAATATGCCATTGGCTTATTTGGTTCTTAACCACATTATTGGATGACCTTAGTGTTAGCCTCATTCTTTATACAGGCCTGGTTTTCCAAGCTAAAGTTGTCAGTCTGATACATTGTACAGGCTACCCAGGTTTTGACTCCATATACAGCATTAAGCCTGAAATGTTGTTTTGGGTAATACTGTGCTGCCATGAAGTGAATGAAATGAAGTCAAACTTCTAAAGTAATTATGGGAACTCCTGAATATATATATATATATATATATATATATATTAATGAGTGGGTGGGGCCATCATGGTGTCTATGCAATGCTTTCAGCATTTTTTTAAAAACTGGAAACATAACCATGTGATGTTAAATTATTATGAATTATATATCCTCACCTGTATGTGTTTTATAGTACATCAAAGTTTCATTAATTTTCATTTGATAATTTTGTTCCTTTCTTTTGTAACTGATGTTTGTTGGTGTTTTTGTTTGTCTGTATTGATATTTTTTGGAAAGTACTCAGTTCCCAGACATCCCTTATTTAATACAATCCCATTCTGGTTAGTGTCTTGATTTGCCCAACTCCTGTTGACTTGCTCTGTTTTATAATTGCTAAAGTGTTTTCTTTATGTTTTCTCATATTTTGTAATATTATGAAGTAGTCAGTGCACCTTATGGGGTAGAGGCAGCAAATTCTTTCCTCTTCTCATAGTCTGCAACCAGTTTTGAATTGTGCCTCAGCTAAAAATCTTACTCATGACACCAGAATGTTTGTTTCTGTATAAATTGCTGTAACAATCTGTTATTAACTACACAGGGTCCAGAGGGACCCATTGGGCCAGCCGGACCCCAGGGACAGAGAGGTGAGCCCGGTGTTCCAGGTGTGCCAGGAGAGACTGGACCCCCAGGGGTACCTGGATCTAAAGGACCCCCAGGATCACAGGGACAAAATGGTGAGAGTACTTTAATTTTTGAAGCGGAAAAACAAGTTTTACATCTTACATCCTTCCCGTGCCGTTAAATGTCATGTGGGGCTTGCATGGTAGTCCGCCAAGTTTTCCTGTTTTCGGTGAGCTTTTCAACCTCATCAAGGGATGTTATGCCCACTAAACTGGCCTCTCTTAACAGTGTCCTCTTTAGAGTTTCACATGGATGACCTCTTTTTCTTCGGCTTTTTGTGTTCCACTTGATAGCTTGTTTTGGGATTTTCTGGTTGTTTCTTCTCACCACATGACTGACTTATGTCCGTCTTCTTTTTCTGATCACCCATGAGACATGGTGTTGTTTGCTTATATGTCATATCTCTGCGTTATTCTTGAGTTCATTCCACTTTATATCAAGTGTTTTCCTTAGGCATTTGTTTTCAAAAGAGTCTAATTTCTTGTATATTTCTTTAGTTTTCCAGCTTTCACTTGCATAAATGAGGGTGAATATTACATTTGAATTGAATAGTCTTAACAAGGAGGGATAAAAAAAAGACAAAATGAGGGAGAGTGCTGGAAGATTTTTTTTTAAAAATAAACTATTTAATATAAAGAAGTTAAATAAACAGCAGCAGGAAAGTTAAATATATTTGTAAAATAACAAAAGTTTGAAAAGAAAAGTGTAATAAGAAAGGTACTAACAAATTAAAGATACAAGAGAAAGAAACAAATGAGGAAAAAAAAGCATGAGATAAACTGAAACAAGCAAAAAAAAAAAAAAACATAAATGAAACAAATATGGTAACAAGTGCAAAAATTACAGCTGACCAGATGCAAAATTGGTCAGTTTTATGAGAAGAAACTCAATAGAATAACTGGCATGTAAAATGAAAGATGTTCAGAAAAATAATTTGACACAAATGGTATTTGAAAATATAACTACTGTCTCAAACCAACAAATCTTTATAAGTTACATCTTATCTTACATCCTTCCCATGCTGCTAAACATCACATAGGGCCTGCATAGTAGTTCGCCAAGATTTCCTGTCTTCGTCGGTGTTTTAAAATCTCATCAAGGGATGTTATGCCCACTGAACTGGCCTCTCCTAACAATGTCCTCTTTAGACTTTCACGTGGTCAACTTCTTTTTCTTCAGCCTGTGGTGTTCCACTTGATAGCTTGTTTTGGGATCCTCTGATTGTTTCTTCTCATCATATGACCGACATATGTCCATTCTTCTTTTTCTGATAACCCATGAGACAGGTTGTTGTTTGCTCATCTGTCTTATCTCTGCATTGTTCTTGAATTTGTTCCATTTTATACTGAGAATTTTCCTTAGGCATTTGTTTTTTAATTTATTGTCTATTTCTTTAGTTTTTAACTTTCACATGCATAAATGAGGGTAGGTATCACATTTGAATTGAATAATCTTAACTTAGTTTTTGTGCTTATAACTTTTGAATGCCATATGTTCTCAAGATTCTTGAAGGTCAATGCTGCTTTTGCAATTCGAGTTCTAACTTCCTTCCTGGTGTTACCATTCTGGTCTATGTAGCTGCCGAGTTATACCCTAAATAAAACGCTAAACATTAACTGTTTGCATACCATGAACTGTTTAAATAGCTTTAAAAAAATAGAAATAAAATAACTACAAGTTTTATTAGTTTGTTTAATAGTTGAGAGATCATAAAACTATCACAGATGCTAAAATATTGATCTTTTCCCCCAAAAAATATGGCAGCCATGATCTTTGATTAGAAAAAAAGTTTTTCCCTGGAGTGAATGTTGCTCAGTAAGTGAAGAGGTTATTGTTGTTTTGCACTGTTGTCCCAGGACTTGATGGGGCTGTTGGAAAGCCTGGTGAGGTTGGGTTGTCCGGACTTCCTGGAGCCGTAGGAGAACCTGGTGCTTCTGTGAGTTTCATTCTTATTCTACATCATGTTTTTATTTAGGATTTAGAGCATACACCATGGAAAGAAGCAGATTATACACAAATAACTATTCAGACTGAAGTGAAAGGTGTGCAGAATGGTGAGATGCAAAGCAGCCTTGTAAGGTCAACAGCCACACTTAGTGTGCTAGATGACAAATATCCATGTGACACCTGGATACGTGTGTATACAGATGGATCTGCACACAATGCCATAAAGAATGGAGGGGCAGGAGCACATATTGAATATCCAAACAACACCTCTGACAAGATTTCCATACCCACTGGAAAATACTGCAACAACTTTGATGCAGAAGTTAGGGCAATTATTGCTGCAGTTGAAAAACTATCAGACTCCAGAATTGATACGTGCCCCATAGTAATTCTCACAGATGCAAGATCAGTACTGGAAGCTTTTCAGTGCAACAAACTACCAGACCTTAAGGATGCCTTGTCAAAAATTGGCTTACAACATGGAGTCACTTTGCAATGGTTTCCCTCCCACTGTGGGATACCAGGCAATGAGAAAGCTGACCATCTGGCCAAAGAGGGCACTGAAATGGAGCAACCAGACATACCAATCACCTATAATCAGAAGAAAAGCGTGATAAAAACCTACAGGTAGCCACAAACACCACCACATGATGACTATCACATGCTAAACAGAAAGGAAGAAGTCACCATCTTCCGTCTCCGAACAGGACACACCCGACTCCGAAGTCATATGTATACAAAGCTTAAGGTTGGTACAACTAATCTATGTACATGTGCCCAGGTACCCCAAACTGTGGAACATATCCTCCAGAACTGCACCAACTATGAAACACTGAGAGATAATTACTGGGCCAGTGAAACCACTAAAGAAGATAAGCTCTACGGTTCCATACATGAATTACAAAAAACAGTGAAATTTATCCAAGAGACAGGACTGCAGGTATAGACAGACAATGCGAACGAAGAAGAAGAAGAAGATTTAGGATTTGTTACTGTCCTCTTTGTATTTACTCGTCCCTTTTATTCAGTTTATTCTTTCATTGCTCTCATTATTTCTTGTGTTATTCATCCTCCTTTATATTTTCTTCCTTATCTTTATTATTTTTTTTTGGAATATATCTTCTTTATGCTTAATCTTCCTAATTTCGTAACTTATGTCATTTTTTTCTTTCATCTCTATTTCATCTTAATCCTCCTTTTTTCTGTTTCAATATTTTCTGTTGTTTAAAAAAAAGTTATAACTTGTAAACATGTTAGGAAAGAATAATGGTTTTATATGGGTTTGAAGACTGCTGTATGACTAGTTTCCTATTACAAAATAAATAGACACCATTAAATGAATCACTTTTATTAGGAGACAAAGAAGCAAAGACATTATAAAATTTTGTTGTATATTCTTTTATAATATGTAAAGCTTTATTATACTTGTATATCTGGGCAAGAGTGGAAAAAAAGGCAAAGGACAGGCATTTGTGGAAAACCCTTGCAGAAGCCCCATGTGCCATGGGCACTTAAGTTTCAGAGAGAGAGAGAGAGAGAGAGAGAGAGATATCTGGAAAATACATGTACATAATTTATTTTTTTTCTTTTCTACATTTTATCAGTTGCTTCTATGTGGATATATCATCAATGTCCTTTGTGTTTCGGATTTAATTTCTGTTTCATTTTTTTATTTTTTTAATTCTGCAGTTTGATTTTCATGTATCTTGGTTTTAGTAAGTTGTGATTAAACTTTTGTTTTCAAAGTGAGCAGAGTTAATGAAAAAATTAATTAAAATCATGAAAACCTGAAGAAAATTGAAAAACAAATCCTGTGTAGATTCTGCAACAGTATCCTCTTTTTCTGTTATACATCTTACATCCTTCCCATACCATTAAACGTTGCATAGGACTTGCATGGAAGATCACCAAGTTTTCCTGTTTTTGGGGAGCTTTTCAACCTCATTGAAGGATTTTATGCCTACAAATTTGGTCTCTCTTAACAATGTCCTCTTTAGAGTTTCATGTGATCAGCCTCTTTTTCTTCGACCTGTCATGCTCCACTTGATAGCTTGTTTTAGGATTCTCTGACTGTTTCTTCTCATCATGTGATGGACATAATGTCCATCTCCTTTTTCTGATCACCCATGAGACAGGTTGTAGTTTGTTCATCTGCCTTATCTCTTTGTTGTTTTTGAATTCATTCCACTTTATACTGAGTATTTTCCTTAGGCATTTGTTTTCAAAAGAGCCTGATTTGTTGTTTATTTCTTTAGTTGTTTTTCTCTAATAGTATAACTGTTAAATAAAGTTTAAAAAACTTTTGCTTTGTTCCTAAACACAGGGTGCACCAGGAAACCCAGGTGCCCCTGGCATTCAAGGTCGTCCCGGAGAGAAAGGGCCAGATGGTGATCCTGGTCCACTGGGAAATCCAGGTAATCCTGGACACCAAGGCCCCCCAGGACCCGCTGGAAATGTTGGCCCTGCTGGAGAGAGAGGACCAATTGTAAGAAAGTAGCGAATACCACATTATGATATGAATGGCCAAGAGGTGAAGTGGAAGGACATATGACATGTTGGAAGACTGATACAAAAATATCTCTGTTCATTTTAGAAAGGCAAAATACATGTATGATGCTGGGAGATATATGAATAACTTATGAACATATGTTTGTTTGTTATTTTAGAAATGTCTTCATCACAGTCAGGGTATTCCCCTACCTGGTTGTCTGCCCATTCTGACACCTCAGAATGAGTGTCACTGACAGGACTTTCCTATATATCTGATTGGCTGCCCACAGTGATGCCTCAGAAGGGGTGTCACTGACAAGACTTTCTTATATATCTGATTGGCTGCCCACAGTGATGCCTCAGAAGGGGTGTCACTGACAAGACTTTATTATATATCTGATTGGCTGCCCACAGTGATGCCTCAGAAGGGGTGTCACTGACAAGACTTTCCTATATATCTGATTGGCTGCCCACAGTGATGCCTCAGAAGGAGTGTCACTGACAAGACTTTCTTATATATCTGATTGGCTGCCCAATGTGACGCTTCAGAAGGGGTGTCACAGTCAGGAGCATGCCTGCACCAGTCTCCATGATAGATTTTTCCTAGGCTTTTGTTCAGGTAGTGGTGGTCTGGCCTACTACATTTTGCAGTTTCCAACTGCCAGGGATTTTTAATGTGTACAACAGTTCACATGGAGATTCAGTCCCACTAACTAGAAACCAAGGGATTTTTTTGCTGGGGGAATTCATGAGGGAAAAAAATCCCTGCCACTTCTGGTGGGATCTGAACCCACAACAACCCAAATCCAGTATCTAACCCTGAGACCATGCACCCGCTATGAAAGTATGGTGTAAAATAATGTGTGGTTCTGTTGAAAGCATGGAATATATGTTGCTGGATGATGTGTGAGTGTATTAAATGTATAGTGCAGGATAATGTGTGAATTACTTATCATTGTGTAGTATTAGATGATATGTGAATACTTTGAATGTATGGTGCAGATGATGTGTGAATGACTGAACTAAAATATAAAAAAAAAACAATGAAGTTTAAACAAGTTTAATATTCATTTCAAGCTTGAAAATAAATACAAAATTTCAATGTAATTATCTTTCAGGGAGAAAATGGACCCGAAGGACCACGAGGACCAACTGGACCAGCTGGATCTCCTGTATGTTCTGAAGCATGATAAATGTTCATCCATTATTTGTTTACCTTTTTTTTTGTGGTCATCTTTAGGCTTACATTGATAGTGTAAAAAAAAAGTAATCCTATCATGCCTTAGAGGCATATAGGGATATGGTGTTAGTGCCCATATTTTCCTTGACTTCACTAGAGGGTGATATCATGCCTGGCCGCCTTTCCTTACCCAACTCCAGAAGAAATTTGATACCCATTTTTACATCTGGGTGACTGGGGTGCCTCCGGCCGGATTTGAACCCCCGACCTTCACCATGAAAGACCAGTGAACTAAGCACTTCACCACACAGACACCCTGTAGTTCACATTTATAAAATGTAGTGACAGAATTTAGCTAAGACATAGCAGTCCTGAAATAATTATTAATTCTGAAATTGGTTTCCCTGTTGTGGTGCTTTATTCATGATGTGAACTATAACGAGAGTGCTGTAGTGGTACAGTAGTTAGCGCACTCACTACTGATCAGAAGGTCCTCGGTTTGATTTTGCATTCGAAATGAATTTTTTGTTGGAACACCCAGCCTCAAAAATGGGTACTTCAGGATTTCCCAGGGAAAACAACAGAGATAGTGAGGAGAGGTCTGGCATCATTACCTCAAATGCTGTAGTGGCCTAGAAAAGTGAAACACTAACACTTCACATCCCTGCGGCATGCATATGTGATGGGACATAGATCACGTTTTTTAATTATTTGTGAAAATGTATTACTGCAAAATAATAAGTGTCTGAGATCAGATTAACTCTTTCCTTGCTGGCGGAAAAAATGTGCGGGTGTTGTGATATTTTTGGGGTATAGTTGAAAAAGTGAATGTAGCGATTATTTCCATATGAAAAAGTATACTTTTTATACATCCAAAAAAATAAAAATGAATGGAGATTCCATAAATGCAGAGTTTTCTTAGGAAAAAATAACTGGTGAGAAAATAAGACAACATTTTCACCCCCCCACCCCACCCCAAAAAAAAATTATTACACACAAATAAAATTGGTTTCTACTTACCATTAGAGCTGTAAATATCCACTTGTAAATCACAAATCGATGATAAATGGAATTCCTCAGATGAAATGTAATCACTTTTTGCACAAATTTGCAGAAACAAAAGCACAAACACAACAGAAAACATTCAGAACTCCTTTTGCAGATCCACCAAGTGGCTGGAAATTAGGAAAAATATTCACACCAAATCAAACAGAGACTGAAAAAATGGCTAGTACACACTTCCCGCGCTATGAAAATGATAATTCTGACAAGCATAACTTGCGAACCAAAGTTGAGTATGGTTTTTCACTGAAATGGACCAAACATTAATATAGTGATTTCGGTACAAAAGTGAACTAGCTGGAAGGCCGCACTATAATACCGCCGGCAGAGGAAGAGTTAAAGGGACTGAAGAAGCTAGTTGTAAGTTTTGATTAGCAATGAAAAATGTAGATATAAAAGTAATGAAAAACAAATGAAAACTATTTTGTAAACAAAACAATCCCACATTCCTGATTGTGATACCATTGTGAGGTCACATTGAAGCATAAAACAACCGCAGTTCCATAGGTAATGTATATTTTATTTTTAAATCACAGTGCAAAGTTTTGTGATAACTAGATGGTCAATTTTACATAAAAATACTCACTATGTCTATGTGAACTTATTTCAAGTAAAAAAAAATAATAAAGAATTACATCACTTTCGTAATCAGTAGAGGGCCACCTCACTGCGAACTGTTTAGACTCAGCTTTCAACCAGGAGATTTGTTTGTGCACAGATGGACAACTTTGTCAAAAACAAAAGAGAAAAAAAAAAAAGAAAAATAAGAAAGAATAGAAAAGGAAAAAAAAAAAAAATTTCACTTAAAAGTTGCAAACACACTAGTGAAATTGAAACTAACTGCTAATAGTTCCAGACTAGAATGGAAGTAAACATTTAAAATTCTATTGGAAATGCTGGATTGGAGTAAAGTATTGAATTTTGTCACTATTGTCATTGATCTTTGGCACAAACCAATCATAAGCGTAGGGAAAAATGAAGATTTCACATTGGCTAGTCATAATTAAAAAAAATTATTATAATCAGTTTTTAACTTTGAAAGATCATTATATTGCTTGAAGCATTCTCTAGTGCTTCCCATTCTTCTCATTATTCTGTTTCTTTTTTCTTTTTTTTTTTCAGTATGATTCAGAATGTGTTAATCTCATCTTTGGTTGATTGTATGCATTGATCTTCAGAGCCCAGTCTTTCTGACTCTTTGTTTATTCTGCAACAAAGTGAATCTAGCATCGAGTTTCATTTTCATGAGCCTGGAATAATTCTTCACTCTGTGTTTTCTCAGAGTGAAACTGAAACTGTTTCTGAAAACGTGACCATCGAGCACAATTTTTTTCTTCATTGCTCCTAAAGAAAGTTCAAGGTGGTCAAAGAGGCACCAAGGTATAAGGTATTTTCCTTGCCCTGTTCACACATTACAGGGTGATGTGGCTTCATGGCTGGCCATTCCCCCCCACAGCTCCAAGAAGAGTCAGGCATCAGTTTCTACAACTGGTGATTATGGCACCTCCAGCTGGATTCAAAGCATTAACATTCATTATAAGAGACAAGTGCACTAAACACTCCACTTAGTAAAGCAAGAGTAACTTTCAGCTGTCAGTTCATAATGAAAATAGTAGCTGTTTTTATTCTTAAAAATTCTTTACTTGTGACATCATCAGTAGGCAATTTATTTTACATAATATGTTGGCACTTTCCGTCATGATTTTGGAGCAGGTAATATATCATTCAGAAAATCTCAAAACAAGCTATCAAGTGGAACACAACAGGCCAAATAAAAAGAGGATGACCACATGAAACTCTAAAGAGGACATTGTTAAGGGAGGCTAATTTAGTAGGCATAAAGTCCCTTGATGAGGTTGAAAAGCTCGCTGAAAACAGGAAAACTAGAGCTCTGTGTGACGTTTAACAGCACAAGAGGGATGTAAGATGTAATATATCAGGTACTGTGGGTTATGCCAAGCATCATTTTGTTGAGCTGCTCTTCTCATGGCTGAGACCCAACACTACCATATTTACATAACCAACCACAGGATTAGCATTTTCTTTCAAGATCCAGTTTCCCCTGTGCTCTTGCATCTTCTAGACTTCAGCTTCATGTTTGGTGCTTGTTTCCTGCTCAGATAATGCTGTACTGTTGCCAGTGTTGTTCTGCACAAGACTCATTTCTTCCCAGACTTTGTTTTACTTTTATCACATCAGTATCAGAAAGATCTTTATTCTGTTTGACAATAATGACCCCATTTGAAGGTTTTTGCTTCATTTGACATTTAAGTCACTGTTATTTTCTAAAATAAATATTATTTTCTTTGGCTTTGAAAATATGACAACTTATTTTTTTCCTTTATATTCTTCAGGGGCCAATGGGCCCTCAAGGTCCTGATGGTGAGGATGGGGAAATAGGACAGACAGGGAACAGAGGTGACCCTGGCTGGCCAGGATTGACAGGACTTGATGGGCCAGAAGTATGGACATGTTGATTCTTCTGATATTTGTAATCTTTGAAGTTGCATAATCTTTCTGATATTAGTAATCTCTGAGATTGTTAATCTTAATGTTGTTCATATTCTTTCAATCTTAATATTGTTCATACTCAAGTAAGTTGCAGTTTTATGCATTTGGTAGTAGTTTCAAGATATTCTGCGGTCACAATTTATCTGTGAAGAAATCTAGATGAATGAAATGCCATGCAGCAGGGATTTTAGATGTTTAATGAGAAATTTAGATGTTTAAGATGCCCACATAATTCCTTTTTTAGTGTTTAAAATATGGAAGGAAGTTAGAATTGCAAAAGCAGCATTGTCTTTAAAAAAATCTTGTGAACATATGGAATTCAAAAGTTATAAGCACAAAAAGCAAGTTAAGATTATTCAATTCAAATGTTATATCCACCCTCATTTATGCATGTGAAAGCTGGAAATCAACTAAAGAAATAGACAAGAAATTAGACTCTTTTGAAAACAAATGTCTAAGGAAAATACTTGGTATAAAGTGGAACGAATTCAAGAACAATGCAGAGATAAGATGAGCACACAACAACTTGTCTTACAGGTGATTAAAAAAAAAAAAGAAGATGGACATATGTCGGTCTTGTGATGAGAAGAAACAATCAGAGAATACCAAAACAAGCTATCAAGTGGAGCACAACAGGCCGAAGAAAAAAAGGTCGACCACATGAAATTCTAAATAGGACATTGTTAAAAGAAGCCAGTTTAGTGGGCATAACATCCCTTGATGAAGCTGAAAGACTCGCCATGAACAGGAAAACTTGGCAAACAGCTATGTGAGCCCTATGTGATGTTTAATGGCATGGGAAGGATGTAAGATGTAAGAAAATAATGCACAGAATTAAAAAAAAACTTCCTGTTTTTTTTTCTTTTTATAGGGACCGATTGGTGAGCCTGGACGACGGGGTCCACCAGGACCTGTTGGGCCAAGGGTAAATTAAGTTTTTGTCTGTTCTGTGTGTGTTATTATATTATTATGTATGTTGTTGTTATATTATTATGTGTGTTATTATATTATTATGTGTGTTGTTATATTATTATGTGTGCTCTTATATTATTATGTGCGCTTTTATATTATGTGTGTTATTATATTATTATGTGTGTTGTTGTTATATTATTATGTGTGTTATTATATTATTATGTGTGTTGTTATATTATTATGTGTGCTCTTATATTATTATGTGCACTTTTATATTATGTGTGCTATTATATTATTATGTGTGTTGTTGTTATATTATTATGTGTGTTGTTATATTATTATGTGTGCTCTTATATTATTATGTGTGTTATTATATTATGTGTGTTATTATATTATTATGTGTGCTCTTATATTATTATGTGCACTCTTATATTATTATGTGCACTTTTATATTATTATGTGTTATTATATTATTATGTGTGTTGTTGTTATATTATTATGTGTGTTGTTGTTATATTATTATGTGTGTTGTTATATTATTATATATGTTATTATATTATGTGTGTTATTATATTATTATGTGTGTTATATTATTATGTGTGTTGTTATTATTATGTGTGTTATTATATGTGTGTTATTATGTGTGTTGTTATATTATTATGTATGTTATTATATGTGTGTTATTATATTATTATGTGTGTTATTATATTATTATGTGTGTTATATATGTGTGTTATTATGTGTGTTGTTACATTATTATGTGTGTTGTTATATGTGTGTTATTATATTATTATGTGTGTTATATGTGTTGCTATATTATTATGTGTGTTATTATATGTGTTATTATATCATTATGTGTCTTATTATTTTATTATGTGTTTTAATATATGTGTGTTAATATATGTGTTATTATATGTGTTATATTATTATGTGTTATTATGTGTGTTGTTACATTATTATGTGTGTTGTTATATGTGTGTTATTATATTATTATGTGTGTTATATGTGTTGCTATATTATTATGTGTGTTATTATATGTGTGTTATTATATCATTATGTGTCTTATTATTTTATTATGTGTTTTAATATATGTGTGTTAATATATGTGTGTTATTATATGTGTTATATTATTATGTGTGTTATTATGTGTGTTGTTATATAAATAGTATTCTGTCATCATATTTTTCAGTTCCTATTGTTGATGAATAACAGCATAAAAAAAAGAAATTTATACAAATCTGAATTTTCCACAGAAAGGGATGTTGGTCAAGCTCAGTAATATCTAGGAGAGGCAGTTTTTGCCAAGATAAAAGAGTTCTTATCCTTTGAAAGGTTCAACATGAGTTCTAATCCACTTGGCACAAATGATACACAGACATATTTCTGCTTCAGCAATGTTTGGTATTCTAGGACAGTTTTGTCCCTAATGTGTAGTTTGAGCAGTGACTTTTTTTGTGGAAGACTGGCACGGCAAACAAAAGAGAAAACTTTCTTCAGATGAGAAAACTGAAGATATCTAATTCTTACTGAAAATATCTAATTCTTACAGAAAATATCTAATTCTTTCTTTTCAGGGCCCAGATGGCCCACGAGGCCCTATTGGTCCAGATGGTGAAGATGGCCCAGAAGGTCCTCCAGGACCACATGTAAGTTTTAGAAGTTGGAACTGAATAAATAGAACTAAAAGTATGAAAACAGTCATTAAGATATTTAGTACAGGAAGTAAAAATAGATGGGTGAATGAAAAGAAATTATGGGAAAAAAAGTTAAATTGGAAAGAATCTGGAAGACAGGGTAAATGAAAGAAACAGAAAGGAAGATGAGGTTTTATGAGAAAAATATAAGTAGTTGAAGTAAAATTCAGAGTTGTGTTTCTAGATTTCCTGCAGGCCATCAAAAAAAAACTTGCTATTAATGTCATATTAAAAAACAAATTCATCATGCATAGCTGTCATGCCTACATTAACGGAATCAAGATAGGTAAGGAAACATATCATAATGGTCCTTCTGACATTCAAAATTATACTGGAAATTGCAGCCTTCTCAAAAGATTTCATCACTTTAGAGAACACAGTTGATCCCAACCTCATTTGTCAGACTGTAGAACTTGGCAGTTTTTTCCCATGGCATAGATGAGAAGTATATTCTTGACCACTTTGACTGCATTAATCCTGAAAACAACATTTCATATTTCAAACAGAGTTTGAGAATGAAGAACAGAAAAAGAAACAAAGAAAAGTAGATTAGATAAAAGAGCAGTGGATAAATCGAGGAAAAAAAAAGAGCATTTGAAGAGAATTTGAAGTTCACAGACTTCTGGGGTTATGACCACTCTTCCCAGCCCCTTCATTGTAGGAGAATAAAGAATCAAAGCACTTCTTCAGAGGAAGTACAACCTTTGATGTTCTGTGGAATTGTGGGATTGCTTCACTAACTATACTTAAAAGTTTCTTGCATAGAGAAAGATACATGATAAATATAAATTATGAAAAAGTGAAGACAGTCCATGCTTAAATTCTTGAGTAGAAATTCATATTTCATTCTTGGAGGTAGCAAGTAAGTGGAGTTAAATTTTTAGGCAAATCTAAACAGTAAGATAACTTTAATGATGTTTATTAAATATAATAATATTTTCACAATCTGTTCTTATATTTAGGGTCCCCGTGGACCTGCAGGTGAAGATGGACGAAGAGTAAGTTTGTTAAAGTTTTGAGAGTACTCTCAGTTAATACGGTTCTGGAAATACTATGTAGTTATAATTGTGACATTCATTATTCTTTATGTTGATAGTTCTAATACATCTGACATTGACATAGAGTTCAAATTTGTTTTGTTTCCAATAATATTTCACACTTTTTTATATAAAGAAAGAGATAAAACGATATAATGAATGACCTTTAATTTGGACAAGTCCTAGGACCAGCCATATTATTTTATTCTTTTTTTTTATTTTAAAATTTCCTATTTGATCAGTTTTTCCCTCTGTCTCTCTGATCTTCCCAGATTTACTTTAATTTCAATGATTGCATGCTGTGAAAGCAAAGCAGACTTGTATAAAATATTTTGAAATAAAATGTCTTCTTTTGGCGAAAAAGCGCTCTCAAGATCCATGCATGGAGAGGAAGGTTTTCACTTCTGGTTCCCGGATGGCAAGAATTAAGGTGTTTCAATGCAGAAACAAGTGGTTTGTCCATCGAGCGAAGCCTATAAACGGCTAGCCAGCCAGGTTTGTGCTAGTGTATCGGTGGTGTACTACGGTGTTGTCGACCAATGGTCTCGAAATTGGCCCATCTCTTGCAAAGAGTATTGGGTCGGCAGTATGTAATGTGCATTGGTTGTTGGTGCTGCACCTTCTTCTCATTCATTAGAGCAGAGAGAGCCGGCTGCTGCTGGCGGCGGTGGTTAAAGGAAGTGAAACGCCGCCGGGGTCAAAAGGGATCCTCTCTGAGCAGAGCGCTGTCTCTCTTGCCCCACGTCGGTTAGTCGGCAGATATCCGACTAAGGTACAGTGAAGAAAGCTATCTGGTTGGTCCTGCCAGTAGTCATATGCTTGTCTCAAAGATTAAGACATGCATGTCTAATTCACACTGTCTCACGGTGAAACCGCAAATGGCTCATTAAATCAGTTGAGGTTCCTTAGATGACACGGTCCTACTTGGATAACTGTGGCAATTCTAGAGCTAATACATGCATACCAAGCTTTGACCTCATGGAAAGAGTGCTTTTATTAGTTCAAAACCAATCGTCATTGCCCTTCGTGGGGCATGGCGGCCCAGCTGGTAACTCTGGATAACTTTGTGCTGATCGCATGGCCTTCTGTGCCAGCGATGCATCTTTCAAATGTCTGCCCTATCAAATGTCAATGGTACATGACGCTGCTAGTGAGATTCCTCAGCTGCTGTGTGTGGGGTGAAACTCCTCCTGGCCAATGAAGAAAAATGTGATTAGGGTTGCCGCACAGCACCGCCATGGAAAAGGTGATGGAAAAGATTAAGTGAAGTTTTATTGGTATGGCCAGCAGTCTTGCGGTGAGGGCTACTCATATCATGGCACCTCTGCTCTAGAGGCCGATCACATCCTATATACACACACACTGGGGCAAAATGCCTAAACCGGTTTAACCTAGGATTTAAACTAAGATGCTGCTGGCGAGATTCTTTGGATGCCACATGGGGGATGAAATTCCTCCCGGCCAATGAAGAAAAATGCGATTAGGGTTGCCGCGCAGCACTGTTGTGAAAAAGGTGATGGAAAGGATTAAGTGAAGTTTACTCGGTATGGCCAGTAGTCTTACGGTGAGGGCTACTCATACCACGGCACCTCTGCTCTAGAGGCCGGCCACGTCCTATATACATCCATACTGGGGCAATATGCCTAAACTGGCTTAACCCAGGGGTGAAACTTGACGGCTACTAATATCACGGTACCTCCACTCTAGAGGCTGGTCACATCCTATATACACCCATACTGGGATAATACGCCTAAACTGGCTGAACCCAAGGGTGAAACTTAACAAAAGCTCCATCCTGGTCACCACCAGGAAGGGTAGTGGCCACGACCACAAAATGCTGAAGTCAGAGACACTGGACCAGTGCAGTCTAGATAGGCAACCACTTCTCACCTGACAGGGATATATTTATATCCAAATCACATTGAGGTTTTCCAGTGAGAAAGTCCAACCCTGGACTGGATGGGCAACCACCTCTCACCTGACAGGGATATACTGATATCCAAAACACATTGAGGTTTTCCAGTGAGAAAGTCCAACTCTAGGCTGGATGGGCAACCACCTCTCACCCGGCAGGTGAGTCTGCTGTATCTATACCACGTCAAGGTTTTCCAGTGAGGAAGTCCAACTCTAGACTAAACTAGTGCAATGAAAATCACAGTGTCACACAATGCCACTTCTGTGACCCACTGAGAATATAGGCCCAAGCCCCATGATGCTCTTAGACTCCATCCTAAATGAGACTATTGTGAGGAGCACAGGAGTAAATTCAGTAGGATCATGGGACGATCTTGATGGTAGAAGCAAACGAAGAAGAAGAAGAGAAGAAGAAGAAATAAAATGTAATATAGGCCCGGGACAGGCAGAGAAATATAAGACGTTTTCTGAAAAGTTACAGAATAAATAAAACTATTTAAAATGATGAAGAAAAGACCAAAAAAAAACTGTTTTCATGTCATGAGAAGACAGTTTAAAGAACATGTCATGAGAAGACATAGGTTAAAGAACATGTCATGAGAAGACGGAGGTTAAAGAACATGACAGTCAGTTCATAGAGTGAGAGAGAGATATGATGTGAACAGGCTGCCCGAGTGGCACAAGAATTGAGACAACAGTTTATATTAGAAATTTAAAGAACTGCATGAAACTGGAAAATTTGATTATCACTTTGGTCAAGACCTGCTTAATGTGCTGTTCTTTAGAATGTATCACTTTGGTGTTAACAAGTTTTTAGAATGTTATGTACATACACTTAGATGTTAATAAGTTTTCAGCATGTTACATAGTGGATTCAGGAATCTCTCATGTCCCTTCAGTGCCCAAAACATGTGGGATTGCTGGTAACAAGAGATTTCCACCTTTGTCAGTCCTTCACTATCTTCTTGGGTGTCTTCCATGTCAGTCCTTTATTTAACAGCATTCTCTCTACTGTAATGTATAAACTAGGAAAAAAAGTAGGAACAGCTGTATTACTTAACAAGCACACAGTTGTGATGTTTCGGCGTGAGCCGTAATCATGCAAAAACATACAGGATGAAGAAATAGAGAGAGAAGATAAAGTACAAATTCACATGAATGCTATGTAAAAAATATGAATGGAAAAAAAATTGGAATAAAATAAAATAAAATGAATGGAGCACTTAGCTGTGCTCCATTCATTTTATTTTATTTTATTTTAAATTATTTATTTTATTTTTATTTATTTATTTATTTAATTCATGTGAATTTATACTTTATCTTCTCTCTCTATTTCTTCATCCTGTGCGTTTTAGTATGATTAAGGCTCACGCCGAAACATCACAACTATGTGCTTGTTAAGTAATAAAGCTGTTCCTACTTTTTTCTCTAGTTTATACATTTTGATATCACAGCTTTACTGCAGTGGCTTCGTGTATAGCTGTATACTTATACATAATTATTCATGTGTCTCTCTGCTGTAAGCCTCCATGTCTCTTTGGGTCATACAATGCGTCTTTTGCCCTGTGGAGTCCGCATCAAACCCATTCATGGTAAGGATTCATCTGTCAATCTCATAATGTGGCCAGTGCATTGCCACCTTTTCCTTTCAATCACTGTCGACTATCTTGTCTGTCTCTCCTAACAAGGGGTCATTACTTGTGGTATTTGGCCAGAACACTCCTTTTATCTCACATAGACACTTGGTTTTGAAGGATTCACGAATAAAAGAGTAAAATACCTCATTAGGCAAAAGACATATTGTATGAGCCCATCAGATGTATACATATAGATTCACTTGTAATCATGTAATAAAAATATGCCTCTCTAATACTGATAAATCATTGGCTTAATTGTTCATTTATTCTTCACTTGTAGCTGTGCCTACTGAACAAATATTTCTGCATGAAAAGAAAACCATTCTTGCATTAACCAACTCATTATGTTTGCTCCATCATTGTTTTCTTTCAGTCATTCATGTATACATACAGTATTTCAGTCAGTTTAGTTTATGTCAACTTTACCAGTCACTCATATATTCACAAACCACACATTCAATAAATCTTTCATCAATACATTCTCATTCAAATCAGTATAGCACAATTCATGTTTTTCATTTTCCAGGGCCCACAAGGAGAGCCAGGCCGTCCAGGTCCACCAGTAAGTTTTTGAAGCTGTGTTTTTTTTTTTTTAAATCAGATGTCCATAAATTTTGTTTAAGATTTAGCAGGAGTAATAAATAGGATTAAAAGTATGAAAAATTTATGAAAAACTCATTAAAATAATTAGTACAGGAAATAAAAATACATGGATGAATAAAAAGAAATTGCATAAAAAGATTTATTAAGATGAGCTGGAGAGTATGCTGTCAGTATAGTGTCAGACAGCCTTTCCTTTCTTAGCTTCAGGAAGAGCCAGGTACCACTTTTTTTTAACAAAGTAGGACGTCTGTAGCAGAAACTGTGTCATGAGCCACCATTATAAGAGATAAGTGCATTAACTTCTTTAGACAGCAGTTGCCTATTCAGGTATAAATCAGTTCCACATATATGAAATTATATCAAGATCTATAAAGTAAATCAGTTCCACATATATGAAATTATATCAAGATCTATAAAGTTAAAATACAAGAAAAACCAATGAAAAGGTCAGTGAAGAGTGGGAAACATTTAGCTTGTTAAAAAAAAAATCGTAGTTGCCTGGTGCTCTATATTCAGAAGGTAGACAGTCACCCAGACACCTTCAGACCACTCGGGACCCCACCCAATCCCATTTTTCATTCTGCCTTTATTTCTTTCTCGCTTCAGGGATCTCCAGGCGAGTCTGTGTATGCTGCTGCTTTACAGAGCTTTTCAACAGGGACAAAGGCCGGTGATTCATATTTGGTGAGTTATATTTAGCTTCAGTAGTCTCTATTTTTAGAGTAAGTTAATGTATAATTATTTGATTCATGTCAAATTCATAATAAAATCTCAAAATCTAATGTAATGTCTATATCATATGGTTGTATTTACTGTAAATTAATATTATTAACTTAAAGATAGGACAGAAGGTTGTTGCAGGACATGATCACCAGTGCAGTGTGTCTTCTAGGACCAGTGGTATCAAAAATTTCTTTTGCTTTTTGTTTCTTTTTCTCATTCAGTCCTTTTCTTACTTTCATCTTTATCTTATCACGTGTTGGTGTTGTCTGCTAAAGCACAACTGAACAACTTTGCTAACCTGTTTTAGTTGTTTGAACAACAAATCTTGCATATTCTGTTTATCTGTGATGAAATAACATAACATCTTGAAGCCAACAGAACTATTTATTTTAATTCTCAAATATATATATATATATACACAAAGGAATGGAAAAACTAATTATGTCAGTCCATAAGAACAGCGAAGAGCAGAAACTCTATCTTAATGCAAAGAAAACTAAATTGATGACAACTGACAAAACAAACAAGGCAGCTGAAATATGTATCAATGAGGAAAAACTGGAAGAAGTGGAGAGTTTTGAATATCTTGGATCACTACTAACTATTAATGGAGATACAATGAGGGGAATTAAAAGGAGGACATCTATCACTCTTCAGAAAGTAAAATAACTAAAGAATCTGTGGAGAGGAGCAGACAGAACTACAAAAATAAGATTTTTAAATGCATTTTTCCCATCGCAACATATGCCTGTGAGACCTGGACACTTAACAAAACAGCTGAGAAACACTTAAATGCCTTTGAATGTAAATGCTACAGAAGAGTTCTCCAAATATAGTGGACACAAAAAAGAACAAATATATCTATACTACAAGAGCTTAATATTGAAGAAGGCTGGCTAGTAAAGAGGATTAAAGAGAGAAAACTTAAATATTTTGGACACATTAAACGTCATGATAATTTAGAGAAGACTGTATTGGAAGGATACATAATGGGAGAAAGAAAGAGAGGAAGACCAAGGCAAAGATGGCTGCAAGACATCGTTGACAATCTGCAAATGGGTGCAGCAGCAGCAGGCCATCTTGCTCACAACTGAGAGGCCTACAGGAGTGCTGTTAGGGAGGCAAAGATCTGCAAGGGACATGCAAATGAATGAATGAATGAATGATATATATATATATATATACCTGCAGAATGTCAGATGGGCCTGCATGCCAAATTCTTAACCCTTTTGAAATAAAGATCAATCAGTCAATCAGTCTGTGTGTGTGTGTGCACGAGTGGGTAAGCGAATGAGTGAGTGAGTGAGTGGGTGAGTTGGTGAGATGGATGGATGGATGGATGGATGGATGGATGGATGGATGGATGGATGGATGGATGGATGGATGGATGAATAAATTACCCAGGCATAGGAAGGTGTAGGTGAAACAGGATAAGCTCCCTTTATATCCACAATTAGCGTGTGACAAAAATCAAAGACAATGCACAGGCAGATACTGGAATGTCCTGACTGTAACACTTCCTCCTGAGATCAGATGATCTAAAATTTAAGACACAAGATGTAAGTACACAGGACTGAACCTTGTAACACAAACATAGTCTAGTGATATTGTTGCCCTCCACCCACCTTAGCCTAGCCATAGAAATGGGTACTTGACACAGCAGGTTAGAGGAAAACAACTGCAGAAAGTGGAGAATATCTGCTTGTATGATGATGTACACCAGATTACATTGCGCTGTTGTCAGGGAATGATGGGAAAATAGAATATCATTTGAAATCCATTCTTGTGACTAAAGAATTTTACCCAAGTCCAAAACAGGTGCAATAAAAAAATGAGTAAAGTACCCATATGTACATACAACTGCTTTCATTCTTATTGTCACCAAAACATAGGTGATTTAACATGAACTTTATCACAGGGTGATGCACCAAAAGATGAGACCCGTAATACCATCGAGGCACTGAAACAAGTTGCAGAGGAAGTTAATAAGCTGTGGAAACCGACAGGGGAGAGAAGCGCTCCAGGCAGAACATGTAGGGATCTTGCAGCTGTAGCACACGAAGCATTAAACGATGGTGAGTATTCGGTCTGTTTTAACTCTTCCCGTGCCGGGGGTCCCTTCCGCTTTGTCAAAATTTTTGCCAAGGTCCCGACAGGGATCCTAGTTTCATTTCATTAAAAATCCGGTGTAACTTTTGATTGTAAACAGTTTAGTGATCTTTGTCACCATTTTGAAAGCATCATAACAATGGGGGTCAAAATACAGCGTTTTGATCGAAAAAAAAAAATTTTTGTGTGACTTCGGAGGCAAACATGTCCCCCTACAACTAGATCACTGTTTGTAAATGTACCCCAAGTAGATTTAGACTATTAGATGGACTGGAGAAGTAGTTAGAAGGTTATTTCAGGTATTATTTTAAAGTGAACATGCATCATAATCATACGATGAGATCGAATAAAATGACAAAGTCGATCTACACATTGCAGGTCAATCGATGCCAGTCCTAGGCCTATCTGATAGACAGTAATACATAATTATCAGCTAAAATCATCACACTACATCTTTTTTCCTAAAAAAAAAACTCTTCATTTATGAAATCTTCTTACATTTATAGCTTTTTGGAGGCATAATATGCATACTTTTAACGTGGAAATAATTAGTTAAAAATTATTCCCTATACGTATCAAGACCCCCGCTTTTTGTCTGGCACAGAGCGGAACATCCGCGTTTTTACCTCTGGCAGGGATAGAGTTAAGGTGTCTTTTGTCTGCCCCAAATAATGGTGAGTAATCAGTCTATCCTGAGGTGTTTTTTTCTCTGCATTAAGTGATACTGACTAATCAGTCTGTCTTGAGGTATCTTTTGTCTGAGGTAAATGGTGGTGAGTACTCAGTCTTTCTCAGATGTCATTATCTGTGATTATTATAAGTATTGTTTCAGCATAAATTCTGCATTTTCAACTTTGTAATGCCATTCATTATGTTTTTTTTTATATTCTTCTTTATATACAATCCTGGATTGTTTAAATAGAATTTAGACTTGTTTTAATTCATCTTTAGTGTTTAGACTTTTATAAATCCATCTTTTTTTGTTTAGATTTTTCTTAAAATCTATCTTTATTGTAAAGACTTTTCTTAATCCGTCTTTATTGTAAAGACTTATTTTAATCCATCTCTTAATCCATTGTTGTTGTTTAAACTTGTCAGTATTAATCTTTGTTGTTTAGACTTTTCTTAATCCATCCTTGTTGCTTAGGCTTGATTTAATTGATCTTTTTTTTTTTTTTTAAAAACTTATCCTAAATCCATCTTTATTGTTTAAACTTGTTCTAATCCATCTTTGTTGCTTACTTGTCTTAGTTCATCTTTTAGACTCATCTTAATTCATCTTATATTCCTGTTTGTGCTTGTTTTATTCCATTCCAGTTTTTAAAGAATTTTGTTTCAGCATAAATATACTAAGAATGTGTCTTCTGAATTAGTTTGGATGCTTACTTTTATAGTTTTCTTCATTCATTCATTTGCATGTCCCTTGCAGAACTTTGCCTCCCTAATAGCTCTCCTGTAGGCCTCTCGGTTGTAAGCAAGATGCCCTGTTCCTGATGCATCCATTTGTAGATCATCAACAATGTCTTGCAGCCATCTTCGCCTTGGTCTTCCTCTCTTTCTTTTTCCCATTATGTACCCTTCCAAGACAGTCTTCTCCAGATTATCATGATGTTTAATGTGTCCAAAATGTTTAAGTTTTCTCTGTTTAATCCTCTTTACTAGCCAGCCTTCTTCAGTATTAAATTCTTGTAGTATGGATATATTTGTTATTTTTTGTGTCCATGATATTTGAAATGTCCAGGTCTCACAGGCATATGTTGCAATGGGAAAGATGCATACGCTTAAAAATCGTTCCCTTTATTATTGTTAAATATGGCTTCTTAGAAATACATTTAAAATGATCAAAATTACAGAAAGAGTTAAGCAAACACATTGAGAATCATCCGCCCATCTGTCTCATTGTCCATGCCCTTGGTGAATAATCAACTAAGCCATCACCATTCAGAGTGCTTATTGCTTTTCTTTCAAGGTGGCAACAGATTCTATCCACATCTCATGATCGGCAGTCAGATATGTTACATATTCTCTGCCCTGATTTCAACAGTTATTGTTTATGTACTTTGTCACTGTTGTTGTTTGCATTCTTTGTCACAGTTATTGTTCATGTTCTATGTCAGTCTGTCATATTCCTTCTGGTATCCTTTACGTTCTCATGACAAGACATGCTGCAAAGCTATATGTGACACATGACAGCACAGGAAGGATGTAAGATCCTATACATGGTTGTTTTATCAAAATTTTTGCAATCTCCAGTATATATATATATATATATTTTTTGTTGTTGTTGTTGTTGTTGTTGTTGCTATAATTATGAATTTGTCATCCTATCTGCTTTAAATGAGTAGGACATGGCAAATCATTTACGTAAAATGCTGCCAATGAGAGTTAAGCAGTTGCTTATAAAGCCTCACAAATCACAACCACTCAGAATTAGCTATGAAGATTTCTGCTTTGCCTTGGAATTTATCATAAAAGACTTGTCACATTCAGCTTGTCAACAACAATCCAGATGAATATAAGTGTGAGATAACAGACTATCGATATTCTCAGATTATCATATGGTCAAAGAAAAGCCACAATATTTTTGTTATGATGTATTATCCATATTTTTCCCTCTCTTCAGGAATGTACTGGGTTGATCCCAATGGAGGAGGCGTTGCTGATGCTATAGAGGTCTTCTGCAAGTTTGGTGATGGTGTGGACAAGGCTGAGACCTGTCTTGTTCCTCTTACTGAAGAGGTATGACTTAATCATCATTATCAGCATCATCATAATCATCATCATTTAGCCATGCAGGGGCTGTCTTCTTACTTTGTTCATAGTTTACTGTTTCCTTGACCTTATTTCTTCTTCTGCATTCAAGTATCAGTTGGTCATGCTATACGTGCAACCCCAGCTGTTGTCTTTCAGTTTTCTTTCAGTTCATCTCCCTCAGGCCATATCTGTGCTCAGAGATTTGAATAGGTTGGACATGTCTGCAAGATGTGTTCTGGCATCTAGGTACTTCCTCTGATAATCTAAGGAGTTGTGTTATTGTTCCAGTCTTTGCAGTAGAGAAGCTTCTTGCATATGTATAGCACAGTAAAGGAGAAGGATAGGTAAGATTAGCTAAGTGACAAGTTCATTGTTTGTCTCATGGTTTATTGGTTTTTTTTTGTTCTACTGGAATCGGTTTCTGCTTGAAATTATTCTCTGTGTTTTTTTCTTTCCTCTAATGTTGAAAGCACTTGTTGATGCTCAAAGCCAATCATAACTGTTGATGTTCAAAACCAGTCTTAACTGTTGATGTTCAAAACCAATCTTAACTGTTGATGTTCAAAACCAATCTTTACTGTTGATGCTCAAAGCCAATCTTAGCTGTTGATGTTCAAGGCCATTCTTAACTGTTGATGATCAAAGCCAATCTTAACTGTTGATGTTCAGAACCAATCTTACCAATCTTAACTGTTGTTGCTCAAAGCCAGTCTTAACTGTTGATGTTCAGAGCCAATCTTAGCTGTTGATGTTCAAGGCCATTCTTAACTGTTGATGATCAAAGCCAATCTTAACTGTTGATGTTCAGAACCAATCTTACCAATCTTAACTGTTGTTGCTCAAAGCCAGTCTTAACTGTTGATGTTCAGAGCCAATCTTAACTGTTCAGCTTCCTTATAAAAAAAAAAATCAGCTTTTCAAATATAAAAATACAGGTAGGAATGACTGAATCGATAGGCACATGGTCTCATGATCCTTCTCAGACTTGGGGTGTGGGATCAAATCAGGCCTATCAGAGAGCTCACTTGTGCCATGGAGCACTTGACTGTACTGAGGTCCTCCTTCACAGGAGGAGGAGGAGGAGATTGGAGCACTCAGGACCTCTCTGATGTGTTGGCCTAAAGACGATATTAAACTTATTGAAAATAAATGAGAAAATACTAATCTGTCCTGAAATACTTCTTCGGTTGTTTAATTATTATGTGTAACAGACTGATATCTGTTATGCAGTGTATAAGAAACTGAAATGCAAGTTTTATAGTTGACTGCAAACAGCTCTATCTCACAGAAGCTGTTGTTTGAAGGCCTGCTACCAATCATCTCAGCTATAAATCTGAGTACCTGACTATAACTTATAGTGTTGAGGAAAAAAATGCCTCTGAGAATAGACAGTTTCTCTTTTGCAGGGCCAGGCACACTGGATGAACTCTTTCATTCCTGAATTATTTTCCATGATGTGCCATAATAAATTTTGTGTAGAAATTTCAGTATGTAGAAACTAGAAGGAAACAACTCTATAATTTAAAGCATGGGTTGGGTTAGAAATGTGTTACTTTTCATTTTGCATAGACTTTGCTTAAATATCACTTTTGAGAATAATTTACATAGTCGTGCAAGATCTACTAACCCTGCCAGTGTTGTTTTGTAGCTAAAGAGTTAAAATGCTGTCAATGAATGAAGGAAAAATAGGATATCATGTAAAGCTTAACCCCATGTATGAGAGACTTCAGTTGTTCATCATCATCATCATCATCATCGCCTTTCACTCCCTTGAAAGCATAGGCCACAGATAAAGGCTCTCCAGTCATCCCTGTTCTTAGAATTATTCTCTGCTTCCTTCCATGTGCACCTCTTGTCTCTGAGACTGTCATAATTTCTCTTCTCCAAGTAAGTCTAGGTCTTCTTCATTTTCTATTTCCTTGAAGATTCCATGTCAGCTGCTCTCTTGCTATGCTGGTGTCAGGTTTCCTCAGAGTGTTGCCAATCCACCTCCTCTTCCTAGGCATGATTTGTAGGTTCATAAGTTTAGTTGTTATTACTTTGAGTAAATATTAATGAAAAAAAATGATAGATATTTACATTGGCTCTACACAAATGAAGAGCTTGGAGATTTAAGCTTAGACATTTGAATAGTTTTTCTCATAAAACATGAAACCATATACTTGCCCTTTCATTTAACTTTTATAATAGAGTTGTCTGGTCTCCTTCCTCATGCATCTTTCAGTGTTGAGAGGACAAATAGAATTCTTGATAAGGCATAGTGGCTTGTTTCATCTCTATTCTTCCTCCTGCTTGGAACTGCAAGTTGATGTTCTTCACAGCTGATATGGGGAAGATGTTGAGGTATATCACCGTGGCAGATTGGGAAGGGGTCATGGTGGCTATTTTTTCAGTCCCTGAGTGAGGAAAATCATGAAAGAATTTGAGATACCGAATAAATTAATCAATCTGACCAGAATATGTCATACATATCTTACATCCTTCCCGTGAGATAAATATTACATAGGACTCGCAAAGTTGTTTGCCAAGTTTTTCTGTTCTCGGCGAGTCTTTCAACTTCATCAAGGGATGTTATGCCCACTAAACTGACTTCTCTTAACAATGTCCTCTTTAAAGTTTCACATGGTCAACTTCTTTTTCTTCTGCCTGTTGTGCTCCACTTGATAGCTTGTTTTGGTATTCTCTGATTGTTTTTTCTCACCACATGGCCTTCGTATGTCCATCTTTTTTTTTCCAATCACCCATGAGACAAGTTGTTGTTTGCTTATCTGTCTTAAATGTAGTAATATATAAAGGAAGAAAGTCAGAACCCTTCTCTATAAGAACTGGTTTAAAACAAGGTGATACATTATCTCCATTACTATTCAACCTATTACTAAAAAAGGTAATCACAAAAGTGAAAGAAGAAAGCAGTACAGAAGAACAAGCTAAAATACTAGGATACGCTGATAACATCAACCTGATGGGGGAAACTATGCAAGAAGTCATCAATACCTACATACACTTGAGAGATGTTGCACTAAAAGTGGGCTTGACCATTAACCAAGATAAGACAGAGTATATGAAGATATCAAGAGACCAGAGGCAGAATGATCCAGATTATATAAATGTTGGAGAGATGATTATCAGGAAAGCAGAAATGTACAGATATCTAGGCACAACCTTCAACGGAAGCATCACAGTAAGCGAGGAAATTAAAAGCAGAGTACAGATAGGGTATAGACATACTTTAGCTTGCAACACCTGTTAAAATCCAAAATCCTGTCCCAAAACACCAAAATAACAATCTACAAAACTATAATAAGACCAGCCGTCATGTATAGATCAGAAATGTGGAATACAACAAAGAAAGATGAACAACAATTGCAGATCTTTGAGAACAAGATCCTAAGAAGAATCTCTGGACCGATAAAGGATACCAACAATGGAGAATGGACAGCTAGAAAGAACACTGAACTGAACAGCTTATTTAAATCCCAATGAGTTATGTATGTCTTGAAACTGAACAGACTATGCTGGCTGGGGCATGTAGAAAGAATGGAAGAGAACTGACAAATGAAAATGATGTATGCACAAGAGATGAGGGAAACAAGACCAAGGGGTAGACCAAGACAGAGATGGAAAGACAACATAGAAGAAAATAAAAAAAGAAATTGGTATCACCAACTGGAGAGAGAAAATTAGGAATAGAGAGTAATGGAGGTGAACTTTATCTGCAGCAATGAGCCTTAATGGCTCGGAAAGCTGAAGAAGAAAAAGAAGAGTGAAGATAAAAAGCAGGATTGTGCAGTAGTTCTTTAGCAGACCCCACTGGCATAAAGACTATGGCAAATCTCTGCCATGTTAACCAGGCTAGGCTTATTACTTTGGGGATACAAATGAAGAGGTAGGCCAGGGTCTTGGTCAGCTATGATTGTCAACCCTGATGCTAGCATATCAGCTTTGGGTCGATGACTGCCAGAATGGGACAGTGTCTTCACCTCTCAGTTTGCTTCATGTAAGAAATTAGAATTTCTGTTATTTCCTCCCATAACCTCCTGCATGGGAAGCCCCCCCTTCTTCTGTTTCCCACCATTCTTATAAGAGACTATTAAATTTGGTTCATAATGGCATGTAATGTCAAAGATCTTTCATAGGTAACCCTGTCATGCCTTAGAGGCACATAGGGATATGGTGTTAGTGCCCATATTTTCCTTGACCTAGAGGGTGATATGGTCAGTATCACGCCTGGCTGCCTTTTCCTTCCCCAACTCCAGAAGAAGTCGGGTACCCATTTCTACAGCTGGGTGACTGGGGTGCTGCCAGCCGGATTCGAACCCCCGACCTTCACCATGAGAGACCAGTGCACTAACCACTTCGCCACTCAGCACCCCCCAAAGATCTTTCATATGACATTGATATTCTGGATAGTGAGGATTGAAACACGTGACTAACACTAGTACCAGTATAGACTAGGCAGCATGCTGACATAACAGCCTAAGGTGAAATGCTGTATTCCTTAGGGAAATCAAAGCTGATGTCTTAGAATGTTTGAAGAAGAAGAATATCACAAAATGCTGATTAAAGAGCCATTTTGATGTGACTGGTCACACATACCAGATCTTTATAGGCTCTTTCTTTATTGTTAACATTATCATTTTTTTTTTTTTTACTTATATCATTTATATTCTTTTTAACCTTATCTGATATACAGGTAAACCTCAATCTTATCTTATATCTTATCTTATATCCTTCCTGTGCCGTTAAACGTCACATAGGGCTCGCAAAGTAGTTCGTCAATTTTTCCTGTCTTCTGCGAGTCTTTCAACCTCATCAAAGGATTTTATGCCTGTTAATTTAGCATAATTAAATTAAAACCTCAATATACGCAGTTAATTCATGCAACAAGTGCACCCAGTTAATTTATACAACAAATATACCAAATATCTCAGAACCATGTATAATGAGGTTTACCTATATGCATATGTATGTTTTACAGTATTTTTTATTTGTTTCCCAGAACAGTATCATCTTCTTTATCTATACTGGAAATAAGATTTAAGAGTTCCCTTTATGGTGACTGTGATCATGCTAGTTGCTGGAAAGTAATGAAACCCACAATTTATTTTCCCACAGTTTGAGAAGAAGAGCTGGTTTTCAACAAAACCACCTGGTGAGGAATATGCCATGTTTGCTGAAACTTTCGCCGACTCTCAGGTGAGTACTGTTTCTTTTTTTTTAATGTCATGCCAGAGATTTTCCAAGCCAGGGACACTAAGAGCATTGTTTTGATGTTCCTTTAGAAAAATAATTTCAGTGAAACTAAAGTATCTTTACATCAGCTCTTTTTTATGACATTCTGAGACCAAGTTGGCAGCAGACATTAACTCTCCCAAGGCCACACAAACAGTTTATAATAAAAACAGGAACTATAATTTTACCAAGAAGTAATACAATGCCTGCATTGTTGCCCTCTTTAAATCTGTTAATCTTTATACTGCAGTTCAAAATTTAAACGTTCTAAAATAAGAGTAATACTGCATAAAAGCAGTTATTTGGTTTATTATAATAACACAACTATCTTAGTATATTATAGTAAGAAAAGAGTTAAATTCATGATAGAGAAATGCAGTTGAAGAACTATCAGACTCCAGAATTGATACGTGCCCCATAGTAATTCTCACAGATGCAAGATCAGTACTGGAAGCTCTTCAGTGCAACAAACTACCAGACCTTAAGGATGCCTTATCAAAAACTAGCTTACAACACGGAGTCACTTTGCCGTGGATTCCCTCCCAAAGTGGGATACCAGGCAATGAGAAAGCTGACTGTCTGGCCAAAGAGGGCACTGAAATGGAGCAACCAGACATACCAATCACCTATGATCAGAAGAAAAGCATGATAAAAACCTACAGGAAGCCACAAACACCACCACATGATGACTATCATATGCTAAATAGAAAGGAAGAAGTCACCATTTTCCGTCTCCGAATAGGACACAGCTGACTCCGAAGTTATATGTACACAAAGTTTAAGGTTGGTACTACTAATCTATGTACATGTGCCCAGGTGCCCCAAACTGTGGAACATATCCTCCAAAACTGCACCAACTATGAGACACTGAGAAATAATTACTGGGCCAGTGAAACCACTAAAGAAGATAAGCTCTGTGGTTCCATACATGAATTACAAAAAACAGTGAAATTTGTCCAAGAGACAGGACTACAGATATAGACAGACAATGCGAACGAAGAAGAAGAAGATGATAGAGAAAGCAGGGAAAAAACAGGCAATAGTAATTGTAAAAGAAACTAGATGGCCATAAGAGAGGTTTTCTCTCAATGTCCAGAAGATATCACAGGAAGATGAGATGATGTTCTTCTAATGAGGCTCAAGTGTTAATCATTTAAATAAGCCCCACCATGATAGAGATGACACTGGCCCGTACCTTGTTCATCAGTCTGTTGTGAACAGTCTGTTTCATGGGAGCATATTGTAGAAGTGAAGCAATATTATGACTTTCTACAGTTAGCAAGAATCCATAAAAACATCCATTTCTCTTCCCCGAAAGGCTGAAATTGTGATTAAAAATTTTCTACAAAATAGAATGACTATTAGTCAGTCAGTCATTCATTTGTATGTCCCTTGTGGAACTTTGCCTTCCCAACAGCTCTCCTCTCAGTTGTAAGCAAGATCCCCTGCTTCTGATGCATCCAGTTTCAGATTATCAACGATGTCTTGCAGCCATCTTCATTTTGGTCTCCCTCTCTTTCTTTTTCCCCATTATTTACCCTTCCAAGATGATCTTCTTAACTGATGACCACTAGGCATCATCTAAACATTGTGGAGGTTAATTAATCATGAGCTAAGAAGTGCATTTAAAACTGAGCAGCAAGCAATTTCAACAACATTCAGAAATGTTCATCATTTCATTGCACATCTGATAAGTTCATGAGTATTCTAATCTCCTCAGTCATGTATTTCATGGCACCAGATAGAATCCTGACAGATGAAACAGTGCCGAGCGAGGGAGGGGGGGTGGTGGGGCAAGCCTTCAACCTTTAGTTGAAGAAGTCACATCAATATTCATTTGGCTACTCCTGCTTCCAGACCTCACAGAAATAATTCCATTTGATTTTCCAGAAAAATTCTAACCATTTTTTTTTAGAGACATAAGAGAAATGGCGGCTGTGGTAAAACTGGTTCTAGTAATGAAAGTAGATGGAGATGTATGGTTCAGTTTTACAAAATCCACTGTCCATATAGCACAAGATGCATTTTGTGCTGGTATTTCCTAGTAGGAGGAGACTAAAATAAGGTTAAGTCTATATTTTTCATCTATTTTTTGTATTTTTATCTTTTGTGTTGTTTTTGTATGTGATCCTTGAAAAAGGCTTGTACCAAAATAATGGATTGTTGTATGTTCATTTGTATGTGCTCATCTTGCTTTCTGTCCACTTCCTTCACTCTTTCTAATTTTTTTTGTAAACCTGAACCATATGCTAATCATTTTTTTTAACAAAGATCCCTCTTTTTATTCAGTTTTCATACCAGACACATAAGTCCCAGATCAAGTTCCTACACCATCTGTCAAAGAGATCCACGCAGCAAATCACCATTCACTGCCGAAACATCATTGCTGTGTTCGACAGTAAGAATAACACATATGAAAATGCTCTGAAGCTGGTTAGTTTTGATGATGAGGATGTGACTGTTGATGGCAAGAAATCTTTCAGATACAAGGTCTTGGAGGATACATGCAAAGTAAGAGATGATAATCTCATATTTACATTGGCAATTTGATTCATTTAAAGGTCTTTGATATTTTCATCTTTATACTTGGAGACTGGTAGTCTGGTAAATATATTTCCTCATATCTGACAAGGATATTTGGTTAATGCTTTATTTCACTGGATGTGAAGCTAATTATGATAGTGGATGTGGTCAAGATACTTGTTTCTTGTTTCCACACCAGAGTTTTCAAGCAAGCTACATAATCCACTCTCCATCCAGTACAATGTAAGTTCCTCAATATCTGTTCAACATGAGCTTAGCTTTTATGTAATCCTCTTACATCTTATATCCTTAGTGTGCCCGTCTTATGTCACATAGGGCTTGCAAATGTATTCTAGGTGAGCTTCTCAGCCTCATCAGGGGATTTGATATCAGCTGTTTTAGCCTCTCTGGTCAGCATTCTCTTTAAGAACTCTTGAACACGGCCCCTTTTCCTTTTTTTCCAGATGTTTTCCATTTGATGGCTTGCTTAGCAATTCTCTGATTGTTTCTTCTCATCATACAGCCCACATATGCCTATCCTCTTTTCTTGAGACTGTTTGCCGCATGCTTATTTTTATTATCTCTTCATTAGTCCTGAATATGTTCCATAGTATACAAATTATTTTCCTTAAACATTTGTTTTCAGATGTGTCAATTTTGCTATATATTTTTTGGGGGGGTTGATTTCTAACTTTCGCATGCATATGTAAGGATGGATGTTACATTTCAATTGAATATCTTTAAATTTGTTCTTCTGCTTGCAAGTTTTGATTATGTAATCTATAATATTTTTAATTATCCACTATTCATTTCCAGCATTCAAACTCTTTTCCTATTTATTTATTTCTTTTTGTTGTCTGAGGAAGGTCCAGACTGAAATATAATATTATTGTCTTTTATTAAAAGGAGAGCTTATTCCTGCCTTTTTTGTTTTTTTAATCATTGCGTTACTTTCTACAGCTCTATGACAGTGACTATATCTAGTACATTGTGGGCACATATATCATACTGCATTTCAAAATCTATGCTACTAATACTCGAAAACTTTATAGCAGTAACAGAGGTTTATTAATATTCATGGAATACATAAAGCATTCGGAACCAGACAGGAGAATACTTCATATTGAATTTATTGGTGTTCTCACATGTTTGGCATGCATTAGTTCAAATGCTGAAAAAATGTTTTGTGAATATTATGTGATTTGCTGATTATTTTTGGTGATGGTAAGTAAATTTCAGATCACTTTTGAACTAATCTTTGTACATGCTTAATTCACAACTTTTGTCTGTTCTTTTAAAACTGCTGTGGTGCTGATTGTAGAACCAACTTTGATGGTTAACACAGGTAATGTCCTTAAAGAAAAATCTGGCAAATATTCTTCTTCTTTTGTGTCCCTAGAACTGCTGCTGGTGTTCTTTGTAGCCATTATGATGAAGATATTGAGGCGCAGCACTGTGTCACATTGGAAGTAGGTTTCGGCAGTTATTTTTTTCAGCTCCTGAGTGGAACGAAAAGCAGGTGGTATACAGTACTTCTTTAGCAGACTCCACCACCAGAAGGACTTTGGTGATCCCAGCCCTGTTAGCCAGGCTAGATCTGTTACTGGAGGTGGGGGGGGGGTACCAATGAAGAAGTGACACAGGATCTTAGTCAGCTATGATTTGCCAACCCTGATGCTAGTATGTCAGCTGTTGGTTGACAATTGCCAAATCAGACAGCATCCTCACCCCTGAGGAAATATTCTAAACCTGCATATAACTTAATCTCTCTGCATATTTACAGGACAGAAGCGGTGAGTGGGGCTCTACCATCTTAGAAATTCGAGGCAAAGAACAAAGCATGCAGCGAGTACCAATTCTTGATGTAGGCCTGAAAGATGTAGGAGGCAGCAAGCAGGAATTTGGCATTCAGCTCAGCAAAGCCTGCTTTAGCAGCTGATGGACTCATTAAAGTCCCACCTTTTATACAGCCATTTTAATGAAATCAGATTAGCCTTATTATTTGATTTTAACAAGGATATTTTAGAATATTGTGAAAAAAGTTAGCTAAATATTATAGGTTATTGAATCACAGATCAGTACATGGTGATTGTGAATTATCACTACAGCTTTATTTCTGAATAAATTTGTTTGTGATACATTGTGCGTATTTTTGATTCAATCATTAGCTAGAGAAATTCTTGTGGTAACCAAAATGAATAATTTTAAATACAGCTACAGTTGGTAACATTAATAATGACATTCTGTACCTTATTTGGCAGAACATCTTTTAGATATTTAATATAAAGTGTGTAAAGTGCACAAAGAAGAAAAAAAATGAGACTCCCTTAATCAGACAGTGTGCAAACAAACAAATCTTTAACTTTGTTGAGAATTTATTAATGGATAAATTTGTAGTGATAAAATTCACTGAGCGAACGTAGTAAACTAGCTGATCTCCTGAAATGATTCCAGAGGTTGCCTATGAATTATTCAAATAAAAAAAAAAAAGATCGATTGAGAAAGAAAAAAAAATTACTATACAGAGTTGAATATCATTATACGTTTACGTTTAAAAAATCTGCAATAAATCATCAGATTTTTAGGTGTTGGTACTGTTTCTTTTATGGTTCAAAAGTCATTTTGACAATTCCATAAAATATGGGGTTATTATATCAGTGTTAAATATTTAAATGTTACTGATTTTATAGCATTTTACTACATTGAAAAATATGGCTTAAAAAAAAAAAAACCAGTCTTTTGACCACATTTCAGCTATTATAATAATACATAATCACTGACTTTAAAAAGCCGTAGAAACTGAATCATTTGTTAAATTATTAGTAACACTGTTTTGAGTCGAAGATAAAAACTATAACTTATAAAATTATAATTACCCCATCATTTATGTAGGAAGAAAGGTTTTATAACTCTGTTAATGTAAACATTAAGCTTCTCTTTCTGTCTAACAAATTTTTTTATAATTTTTTTTTGGTTTCATTTATGTAGCTTTTAAATTTTACTTTTATTTCCACTGACTGTTTTGTTGTTAAATAACTTTCACTTTGTAAGGCAATGGTGACCAAATGTTACAGATGTGTTTGCAATGTTAAATGTTATAAATGGAATTTAACAAGTTAGGAAAAGAATTTTAAAAAAAAAACGAAGCTTGCTTTACTACATCATCATTATCATCATCACCTTCTCCCTCTCTGTTAGCCTTTCATATTCTTCAGCTTATTTTTCTTTTATCTTACTGCATTTTCATCATTTTTTTTTGGAACCATTAATAGTTGACTTGCCTGTGCTTTCAGACATTGTTGTGAGATAGTTCTTTTCTCTGAGCCATTGAAAATTAATTGTTGTGAGACAGTTGTCCTCTGGAAGTCATTAGTTGTAGTTGTTGTGAGACAGTTGTCCTCTCTGAGCCATTAAAGGTTAATTGTTGTGAGACGGGAGACAGTTGTCCTCTCTGAGCCATTAAAGGTTAATTGTTGTGAGAAAGTTCCCCTTTCTGAGCCATTAAAGGTTAATTGTTGTGAGAAAGATGTCCTCTCTAAGCCATTAAAGGTTAATTGTTGTGAGACAGGAGACAGTTGTCCTTTCCATTAAAGGTTAATTGTTGTGAGAAATTTGTCCTCTCTGAGCCATTAAAGGTTAAATGTGACATTTGGCAGCATGGGAAGGATGTAAGATGTTGTGAGACAATGCCACATTTTTTTCTTCACTTTTTATAAACCGGATAAACATAAAACCAGTGCTAGCCTTCATGAGCATTAGATTGCTCCAATTCTAAGGTATAAGAAAAAAATGGATTGTAAAGCACAGAGACAAAATAAATATTACTTTAATATCATATTCTTCTCAACATCAAGAGGCAGCATATCATAGAAGTATATAAGATCTATACACAGATATATATATATATATTTATGTTTAGAACAAGATTACCTCAGTGTGGGTATTTAGTCTTTATGCTTTACAATCTGCTTTCACTAGAAATGTATATAAAACAGTAGATTTCTGTTTAGATTAGCAGGTAATAGATACCTTAAATATACCCTTACATGAAGCAAACTGTCAGGCTGTGTCAAGAAGTTGACTTGTTCCCTCGTCACTGAAAGGTATATTATATGACTAGGCAAAAAATTAGTGTGTTTATAAGAAGAAATTCATAAAACACGCTTTGAAAGAATATTTTAAACAGCCATAGATTATTTGTTAGTGGATGAAAGTTGAACAGCATTTATAGTTTTTGTTGAAAATTGTCAAGAACCTGTAAGAGAGGCTAACATGTTAAAAGCTGTCAAGATCAGATAAGATCTCTCTCTCTCTCTCTCTCTCTTGAACAGCATTTATAGTTTTTGTTGAAAATTGTCAAGAACCTGTAAGAGAGGCTAACATGTTAAAAGCTGTCAAGATCAGATAAGATCTCTCTCTCTCTCTCTCTCTCTCCTCTCTCTTTATGTGGCCAAAATCATAATGGGCTTCTACAGGGGTTTTCCACAAATGCCTATCTTTCTCATCGGATAAGATGGTAGGGTGATATACTGATGAAAACTGATACATTGCAGGGTAGGGATGATATGTTGATGACAACCAATAAGATATTGCAAGATAGAAATATGTTGATGAGAACTGATAAGATAGTGCAAGATAAAAATGACAACTAATAAGATATTACAAGGTAGGAATGATATGTTGATGAGAACCAATAAGATTTTGCAAAGCAGGAATGATGTGTTAATGACATCTGATAAGATATTACAACATACTAATGATGTGTTAATGACATCTGATAAGATATTACAACATACTAATGATGTGTTGATGACATTTGATATAGATTTTGCAAGGCAGGAATGGTACGTTGATGAACATTGATAAGATATTGCAAGATAGGAATTATATACTGATGACAACTGATAAAGTATTGCAAGATGGAAATGATATGTTGGTGAAACCCAGCAAGGTATTGCAATATCAGAATGATATATTGATGACAACTGATAAGATATTGCAAGATAATAATGACATACTGATGAGAACTAATGAGACATTGCAAGATGGAAATGATATATTGATGAGAATTCATAAGGTATAACAAGATAGTAATGATTTGTTGATGAGAAGTGATAAGAAACTATAACTTTCATCATGTCGTTTGAATACATCTGTATTTTGTAAGCTTCTTGAAGGAAATATGTATTTACAAAAGAATTATAGTACATTACTTATAGTCTTTATATTTGGTAGTACAGTAACAGCAGGTGGAGACAATAATAAAGAGGTCAGAATAAGAGTAATAAAAGCCTAACAACTTGGGAGTGAATGCTGGAAAATAACATGGATGACTGCTTTACACTTGTGACCTTCCAAAACAAGTGTCTACATAATAAAGGAATGTTTTGGCCAAAACATGTCTTGTCAAAAGGGGGCAGACATGATACTACTGTCATTAGTGACAAAAAGAAGAAGGTGGCAATGAATTGGTCACATTATGAGAAAGACAGTTTGAATTCTTACTACAGACAGTTTTGGTGGTATGGACTCCACAGGATAAAAAGTTCTGGGACAGTCTGAAGAGACATGGAGATGCACAGCAGAGAAAATGCTGGTAAACAAAGGACTGACATGGGAGACAGCTAAGAAGGACCAACAAAAGTGGAAATCTCTTGCTGCTAACAGCCTCATGTGTCTTTGGGACAGGAGAGAGAGAAAACTACATCAGTGCTACAATGAGGTTCGGCAGCAGGAAAAATTGAATAATTTTGTGCAGTTTAGAAAACACAGATTTTGCGAAAACTGCCTTGGGAAATTATTATGTCTTGTCCTTCTACTCTCTAGATCAGGGATTACTAACCTTATGATTACAGACCTTTCAAGGGATATCCCAGTGTTCCCATAAGCCTCCTTCATCAAAATGTCAAAGTCATTATTATCATCAGCCAACTTAGGTATCAGTATGTGTCGAAATATGTTGATAGTTTCGTTTATTTTACACATGGATATTTAAGAGGAGAACAGTTGAAAGAAAAGTTCTGGTTGTAACAGGTTGTTTCTTTTTAAAAATTATTCAAAGATCAAAGCCCATAATTCAGTTTCATTACCTTCCCAGGGTATGCTTACCCAAGGCAAAGAACCTGTGCTCTAGCAGTTTAACAACAAGATCATCCATTACTTATTTTCTACTCTTAAAAGATCATTTAGTATAACTGACTCATTTTATAAGGTGTGCAATGGTCATAAAGCATAACTGTTTCTCAGCGTTTACTTACTACAAAAAAATTTAATTTCTGTGGAATGGTCAGCTTTCTCAGTCAGTGTAAGTTTCTTTATGAATGTTGTTTGTTACATGTATGACTGTTTGGAACTGAACTATCAGTTCTGATTTCATCTGCGGTGTATGCTGTGTGAATGAAGACAGATTGTGTCAAATGCTACGGACGTAATTTTTGGTCGAAGCTTTTGTTGTAAATATCTTATATATTCATAGTTCTACTAATTCTTTTTTTATTCTTTTTTGTTCTTTGTCCCATAAAACTTTTTTTTTTTTTACTTTACTACATGTGCCAGAATCCGTCCAAATGTGTGCCAACTTTAAAAAAAAATAATTTTATAGTGTAGCCCTAACAAATAATTAAACTGTCATCATCAAATGAAATTTAGTCTGTTTTTGTGTTCTAAATGATAACTGGTATGTTTGGCATTTTGACTGAATGTTTCAACTGATGATAAAAGTGTGATAAGAGTTAGTTATTTTTTCATATAATATGATCAACTGGTTTACCATAGATGGATTTGCCTATGAGATGCTGTGAACTCTTTGTTTTATCAGGATGTACTAAAAGACTCCTGCATCTGATCATATTTTATTGTGAGAAGCTAAAAAAATGCAAGGTCCATAATTAACAATCTTCTTATAAGGAAGTTATTGGAAGGAAGTTACCCACTGAGTTTTTCTGACCTCAGTTTAGCACACTTAACTCTTAGCTGATTTCACATCTGTAAACCAGGTTGACTTAGGCCGAGGGAGTGAGCAAAGTACAGAAGCAGGCAAGGGAACAAGGCACAGAAGGTAGACTGGAAAGGTGTTCTTGGGAGAAAGTGTGCCATGAAATGCCACAGTAGAATGGATATGTGAAATGGATTTAACTGAAGCTAAATATGGAATTTAATCCACATGGTTCAAAGCTCCACAATTACATACATTTAAACCTGTTTTTGATAGGTCAAGTCCTCAAAATTACATTGTCTGTTGGCTCGTACTAGGAATTCCAGCTTTCCTCCATATTGGTACCATTATTATGGCTACAGACTGGTACATAAGCATTCTTTCAGCTGTTGATCTCATTACTGGCAAAGAGGAGATTGGAAGTATGGACAAGTAGGAGTTTGCAAGAACCACTTTGGATAGGCTGCATAAGGAGAACAACATCGGGTTGGATGACAACAATCACATCAGGAAGATGATAAAATTGAAGAAGAAGAGGGGAAGTGGATGTTTTTTTAAAAAAGAAAGTGGTTTAGCACATGTTACCCACAACCAGTGTGTGACTGGCTCCATCAGCAGATGCACACTTCATGGATGTTGGGACAGAAGACAGAGGACATATGGGAAAGCCTGAAGTGTGGAGATGCCAGTCTCTGATTACAGTTATAGTTGGGGATATTATAAAATGTTTTTGAAAACAATTGACTAGTCTGATGCAGATCTATCCAATATCTTTTATCCCAAACTTTTTGCACATGGTGGAATATACAAATTACAGGACTCATATGTGAAGGCCATATAAAGTGTTATGATGGTTTTAAGAAAAGTAAACATTTTTTCTTGTTACTGGAGCTGACAGTGGTTGAATTATTAGACTTCTTGGATCAAGGGCAGTGGGATTTATGCCTTCTGCTGTTAAGCAGATAAGGATCCTGATGTGTAACACAGAGTATAAGCACCTGTACTGAGATCTTCTTTCAGAAGATAAAACTGTAATGCCTAAGGTTTTGTCCAGAGTGCAGTGATGATGATGATGATCCTAAATCAGTTTAACACGTATTTAAAATTCTGTCAAAGGAGAATTGATTATAATTACATCTTTGTCTCTCCAAGACCTTACAAGATCACTAAGGTTCATATTTTTAATTTATAGTTTTAATTAACCCCAGTATTATATTTTTTTTATACCAGTTGTGGACTCTGTTAGGGAAGCAAAGTTCCACAAGGGACATGTAAATGACTGACTGACTGTGGACTCTGATAAAGTCCTTTTTTCTAACAGGATGAAACTCTTTGTGATATCCCAGTTTCCTTTCACCTTTCATTGACTGATATGTTCCACCATCTTCTCCAGACTTGAGTGTGAGCCCTAAGACTTTTCTTTCAGCCTCTCCCTCAGGCCAGATCTGTGCTCTGTTTGAGCAGCTTGGACAGGTTTGCAGGATGTGTTCTGATGTCTGGATCCCAAAGCTACAGGGACAGGTGTGTGTGTGTGATATTTTGAGGTGATAGAGGTGACTTGGAAGTCCTTAGTGTCCTGTTCTTGATTGAAAGATTGTGATTTGCTGCTATCTCTGTAGTTGATGAATGGGGTCTTGTTTTGATTCCATTTTCATTTTTGTTTTCCAGTTGGTGCTTCATTTTTTATGAACAATGGTTTTTGCTTCTTGATATGTTACATCTCTTCCATTTTGCTCCCTGTCTTGCAGAGGACATGTGCTTTGTATTGACTGATATATGTCTTCATATGTACAAATATACAGTGAAATTGAAAGTGCATCACCTGCAGGTAGATATTCTCTGTTTTCACAGCCTATTTTCCTCAGCACTAGAATGTCAGGTAACTGTTTTTACAGCAGGGCTGACTGGAAGACATTAGTGGTGGGGTATGAACCCATATTTTTCTGGGTGAGAAAAAGGAAACTATCAGCTACTCTTTTCATACTTATATCATGATCACTGATGCTGAAAATTCATTTAGTAACCTTTGCTAAACTGATAAAATCATCCTGTTGATCAAGTGACATAAAAATTCAGAAACAAAAGCAGTAATTGCTCTGGGATTTTTTAAAAACTGGTACAATTGTACCTGTCTTTCACATTGCATGAAGTACTTTTCTAAATACTGGTTTTCTAAATACAACATTTGGTACTTTTTTTTTTTTTTTTTAATGTAAAATTAAACAAACTTTACAAACATCAGCAGAAAGTAAATGTTGGTTTGATTTTTTCTTATCTTACCTGTAGTTAGATTTAACCTTTACAAAATCTCACGCAATGATTGATTGACACTCCTTTTGGGCCAACATTGGCTCATAGGACAGAAATCATATCTTTCCATGTCTGACGACTCGCCGCTGCCCGCTGTAGGTCTTGGATGGATTTGAATCCCAAAAGTTGTATTCTCTCTAGTGATGGTTCTATGTAGAGTCTCCCTTGGCCTGAACAAAAATTAAACTTAGCTGATTCTTCTTCAAAGCAAATTAAGCATCATCCGCCTACTGGCCTGATTTATCTTTTCAACCAATTTTGCTTGTTGCTCCTTACTAGGTTTTTTGACCAGTTACAGTAACTGACACTTCCAAAAGGTTTGTTTTTCTCTTTTTTTAAAACTGGTAATTTACCAGTAATTGCCAGTTAATATGAACACTGAAAACTAAAGAACATGAACAACAAACTCCATTAAATGGCCATTCTGCAGCGAGCATCATAAATTTCATTCACTCTTTTCTTCTTCATTGCTAATTAATAGCTTCTCTTCTACCAGACAAGAGACATAGAAGCAAAGAGAATGGACCTTGAAACACAAACATGATTTGCTGCTATGTGGCTAATTATGCTTGTGAATTATTAGTCAGATCTGACACAAGAAAAACTGCACATCAAAATGACATTCAGCATTTTCTAAATAACTCATCTGTCTGCTTCTGATCTTTTAAAACAAAATGAAGCAACAGATTCACAATCAACAGTAAGCCGCAAAGAAACTATATCTGATAATAATTATAATCAGTCAATTTCAGAGAAGGATGAAACTATGAGAGGGGACAAAGATGCAAAATTATCCCTTTGAAAATATTAAAAATATATAAATTCTTGTAGGAGAGCTGTTAGGAAGGCAAAGTTACACAAGGGACATGCAAATGAGTGAATGTAGATAAATAATTCATTTATTATCTACTGTACCATTAAGCATTGGTAATCCATGTTTCTCAAGCTTGTGTAGATGGCATTTCTTTGCCTTTTTTACCAGTATGACTGGATTTTTAAAAATTATTCAGAGATCAAACGTGACAGTATTTGGTCAAGGATATCTAACCCTTGATACAACTCTTAATTATTGTTTCAAAGTTAGGCCCATGGTAGTATCTGTGTGCAGAATCTTCCAGACTGATTGTGAAGTCTGTGATTTTCAAGTGATTCATTACTCGTGGAATGTATGTTTCGTGGCCTGGTTGTGAGGTGAAAGTTTTAGGTAAGATCATTTGTAGTTTGACTGTTGAGAGAGAACGCAGTGTAGTCTTGTAGGTGTTAGAAGTGTAGTCGTGATAGTTAGTAGTCATGTTAATGTCATAGTTGATAGTTTGCTTGAATTCTTATGGGCTAACTCAATAACATAGCTAGATAGCAGCCCAGAATTATATTCTGTTGCTAAGACATCGTTATGACATATTTTCATCATCAACTAGTATCATCATGTTCATGAAATAAATGGATATGAGTGACACAAGGTACATACAGTCTTGATAAACACCCAGTGTGCCAGTTTGTGATCATCCTGGGTGTTCAGTAAAGAGTATAACATTGCAGGGAGTGTTTCATCATCTTGTGTCTGTACATTTGCAGCATGTAGTCACCACAATAGACAACCAGCAGCATGTAAGCAGAAGTACATACTTTTATTTACTGGTGTGCAGCAGTAATAATTTCTGTTTCGCCAAATCCTGTGATCATTTGGTTCCATTACTCTCAAGGGGTATGGATATGCTCTATCAGTTTAATAAGAAGATCATCCATTACTTATTTTCTACTCTTAAAAAGATGATTCAGTTTAGCTGGTTCCTTCTATAAGGTGTACAGTGGTTATTAGACTTTTTTTTTCTCTTGTTGCTCCCTTTTGCTCTTTTTCCCTTGGATTTTCTAATGATTATAAGACTCTCTAACTTCTGCCTCCTCATTTCACAGCTAAAAAAATGTTGGTTTTAATTAGCTTTTAATGTTGTCTAACTTCAGAGTGCAAAGGCCTCCTGTATGAGGACATAGAAAATATGGATGGAAATTGAGGCAGTGATCAAAGCTCTGTCTTAGCTAGCTTGGCAGGATGATACACACAGTGTGGTGGTAATACACAATAATTAGTGTATGAGTATATAATTATACACAGAGCCACTACAGTAAAGCTGTGATACCAAAATGTATGAAAAAAGTAGGAACGGTTTTATTTCTTAACGAGTACACATTTGTGACATTTCAGCATGAGCTTTAATCATGTAAAAACACACAGGACGAAGAAATAGAGAGAGGAGATAAAATATAAATTCACATGAATGCGACATCTAAAAAAAGAAGTCAAATAAAATGAATATAGCAGTATTCATTAGGAATATGGGACTCTGGAACCACATGGTTTGAACTCATTATTCATCTACATCTAACATTCTCCTCTTCCACAATCATAATCCCTCCCCACTATGTTGCACTTCCTTCTCACTTGTTACACATAGTTCAGAACCACCCCACAGCATCACATTATAACCCCTCTACCCCAACTAATATCACCTATTTCACCTTCTCCTGGCTAGATTACCATTGTATCACTCTCTCTCCCCTCCACAGTTTCCCCACCCACCACCCTCAGTTACAACCCACATATCACACATCCCAAGTCTCAATATAAATACTCTCTACACTTCACCATGTGCATTTCTGACACACAGCATTGGACAAGCCACAGCTTCTTACAAGTTACAGCTAAGTGCTCTATTCATTTTATTTAACTTTTTTTTAAACATAGCATTCATGTGAATTTATACTTTATCTCTTCTCTCTATTTCTTCATCCTGTTTGTTTTTGTATGATTTAAGGCTCACGCCAAAACATCACAACTGTGTACTCATTAAGTAATAAAGCTGTTCCTACTCTTTCCCAAGTTTATACAGTGTGGTAGTAATGGACTCTAAAAGCATGTTTCACAAAATAAAAAGGAGTTTGCTATGTCAGGAATGGGTTTAGCTCTTGGAGAAATCCAGTGTCCCTAAACTGATGTGGATATATTGCACATGGCATGCAAGCACGTGAAGCAATGAGGTAGCTATTCATGTTGCCTGTAGTACTACCACAGCAGGTATGACTCTTTTGGACAGAACTGATATACTTCACTGGTGGTGCAGGAGGAGGAAAGACTACATGTTGATAATATATATTTACAGGGAATGAAGGGTAGAGATGGGGGAACAGCCTGTTAGTGTTCATACTTTTCAGTGGTTAATAAGTCAAGTTTTCTTACTGTTAACAGAAAGCAGAGCATGTGTAGGTGTCCACTGAGTGCAATGATGCTAATTCCTAGACTCAAGATTCTAACTTCATTTATTTTAATGGCTATCTGGAGTCATTATCATGTGCCGTGCTGACTGGCGTTGGCTATTATGCTTCTCCAGAGTACCTGATCCTTCATGCAGGCCATTAGATCAGTTAGTGATCTCCTCTCACACCATCCCGTCAGACTGTCCAGTATCATTTCTCTTGGTCTTTCTATTTTTCCTGTTATAATATTTTCAATGTCCCCTCTCCTCATTGCATGTCCTATGAACGTACATTGTCTCTCTCTCTTATCTTTTTGACAAGATTTTTTTCTATCTCCCACTCTTCTAAAACATTCTCCATTAGTTATTTTTGCTGTCCAGGGGATTCGCAACATTCTTCTAATAAACCACATTTCAGCTGCTTCCAATGATTTTTGTGCAGACTTGCCTATTGTCCATGATTCACTTCCATATAACAAGATAGGTTCAATATAGCATTTTAGGACTCATTTTCTAACATTCAATGATAAAGATGTGTTAGCTAATATGTTTCTCATTCTCTGAAATGCAATCTTTGCTTGGCCTGTTCTGTTCCTAATTTCTGTTCTGCATTTCCCATCTGAAGTTATTACTGCTCCAAGGTATTTGAATTTCTGCACCTTCTTTAGAATAGTTCCGTTTAATTTAATACTGCATGCTGGTGGATTCTGTTTCTTAGATATAACCATAGTCTCTGTCTTTTTGATGTTCAAAGTAAGGCCTTTCTGTTCACTTTCTTTGGCGACTTTATCCAAGAGATTTTGCAGGTCTTGTTGGTTCTCAGCTATCAGTAGTGTGTCGTCAGCATACCAAAGGTTGTTAATATTGTATCCTCCAATTTTTATGCCTGGTTCTGTGATGATTGTTTTTAGAATATTCTCGCTATACAGAGAAAAAAGGTCTGGAGATAGTACACATCCTTGTCGCACCCCTTGTTTTATCGGTTGATATTTTCCAATCCTATTTTCAACTCGAATTGCTGCTTCTTGCTGCCAGTATAGATGTTTTACAATGCTCAGGTCTTTGCCGTCTATACTGATGTCTTCAAGCATTTTAATAATTTCATTATGTTTCACCTTGTCAAATGCCTTGGTGTAATCAATGAAGCATAAGTCGAGATCTTTCTGTACTTCTAAAGCTCTTTCTGTTAGTGTTCGTAAAGCATAAATGGCATTGTGTGTTCCCTTTCCTTCAACAAATCCAAACTGTTCATCTGCTATTTCCATTTTAATCTTTTTCCTTGTTCTTCTCATAATTATTCTCAGAAGTAGCTTCATTATGTGACATAAGAGGCTGATAGTCCCCATTTGGAGTGCAAAAGTGTATTTCTGCTGCCTCCAATTCTTATTTAATCTTGTTTCCTTTTTGTATTGCATGCAAGCATAAAACAATCTTGACTCCCTAAATCATGGCAGTACTCTTTTTCTCACCTTTTTCTCATCTATTTTTCTCACTGTCAGACATATCTTTTTTTCTTACTGTTAGACATTTCTTTTTCTTACTGTTAGACATCTCTTTTTCTCACTGTTAGACATCTCTTTTTCTCACTGTTAGATATCTCTTTTTCTCACTGTTAGACATCTCTTTTTCTTACTGTTAGACATCTCTTTTTCTCACTGTTAGACATCTCTTTTTCTCACTGTTAGACATCTCTTTTTCTCATTGTTAATTATCTCTTTTTTTTTTTCACTGTTAGATATTCTCTTTTTCTCACTGTTAGACATTTCTTTTTCTCACTATTAGACATTCTCTTGTTTATTTACAAGATCAGTAGCACTCAGGATAATTCATGAACAAAACTTATAAAAATAAGTAAACTAAAGTAGATAAAACAACAGACCTGGTACACAAAAATGAACAGGAGACAATTTATTTTCATAGAAATTTTTCTTCCTTTTTATTTGCATGTGAACACAGTGGTGACAGATGGTATACTGCAGTTCATATCGCGTTTGTTTCCTCTCAGTGATGGTTTCACTGCAATGGACATTTAGACTTCTTGTTGCTTTCTTGTACATAAAAAAATGTTGTACGTCAGCCTTCTAATCACATATAATAATAACATCGTATTTAATTATGACATGGAAGGGCATTGAACATCCATACAGGTACACTTAGTTTTTTAACAAGCTCTAACAAATTTATTCATTTTCATTATTATTGTTTTCATCCTTGCTATCAGCATGTGCTCTGTGGGTTGACACATGCTTGTTGTTCTTATTTTAAACCACGGAATAACATCAATGATGGTGCATATTAGATATTTATAACATCACAGTCAGCAGCAAATTAATTTAAGGTTAACTATTGATTGGAATGAGATGGTTGTACTCCGCAGTTAATGGCAAAGATGAATTTTATTGATGGTAAATTATAATAATGAAAAGCTTAAATTTGTAAAGGCATGTTAAAAAATTAAATTTCCTGTTATTAATCACATACTGTTTCATTAATTAATAATCCTCAAACATCATCAATGGAATCAACAAATTTAACAACATCACACAGATAAAAATACATTCAGACATGCCACTCATGCTTTCATTCAAAAGTTTGCTGCAAAAGTTATAACATGTGAAATATATGTATATAGATAAAATTCAAGGAACAAAAAACAAATTCACAGAAAATAAAAATCCTTTAAAAAAAAAATTCTGTTCTAAAATCTGTGTTCTTACCACATTTTTCAAGAGGAAAAGCAGTGAGCTATGGTAATACAGCCATTATCATAAAAATATATATTTTGTTATGCTGAAAATATAAAATTTTGTATGAATCTCAAAAATTGCATAATATTAGACTTCCTGTTTTTATGACCCTTGTGATGGTGATGGGATCATAACAGTATCAAAGAATAACAAGAATAGAAACAAAATTGGAGAAGTTTAAAAAGTGGGAATGGAAAATTAGAAGAAAAGAGCAACAAAAGTAAAGGTAGAGTAAGGAAAATACTTGCAGCAAAATTGTTAAAGAGCTTATGAAGTTCTCAAAAATAAATAAGCAACCTTCAGGTGAATTATTTAAATGATTAATCTACATACCGAAACAGTTCCAATTTGATTAAATGCTATGACTGATATTTTCAGTAAATATTATATTGCATTAGAAAATTTGTAACATGTTAACAATAATAATAATAATAATAATTATAAAAATAATACTGATGATAAATGATATAGATTCATGAAATAATGGACGGATTGTGATAAGGTATACAATGATGTAAGTGCAAAGTTAGTGCCAAAGTTCTGTTGCTGATAAAAAAAAAAAAACATGGTACAAAATAAACACCATGCATGATGTAAAAGAGCTGTAGATACTGCCCTTATCCCTGAATCATTTTTTGTATGTTTAGTTGTTTGTTTTTCTTTTGTTGGTTATTTGTCTCTATATCTAATTTTGTTTCAGGCAAATTTAAAAAAATTACTTTTACATTTCAACCATTTTTTTCAACTTCCTGTGCCAGTTGCTTATAAGAAATACCAAAAATAATTATTTGTCATTTTTTTCTTAAGTGATTTAAAAAATCATGAATATTCATCCAGATATTTGCCAATTTTGATGAAATATTACTACAACATACTACTTTAGTTTAAAGTATTTTTGTAAAGAACAGCAGACCAAAATTATCAAATTCCTAAATGAGAGATTACTTTAAAAAAAAATATATATATGGTCACTGGTTCAGCTGAAATGCCTAACTAAAGCAGGCGTTGCCAACTTGTATGCCAAACTGCTGGTTCTCATGGCCAACATCATACAGGACCATATCTGTAAGTGGGAGGATGTCAGTTTTGTTTGTCCTGACTGTGAAGACAGCTGTGTGCCACTGATTGTCCTTGCGCTGATGGAGAAAAAAACAAACAAGAAGATGTAAATGATGGTGACATTTTGCTTTTTAAAACTTGATTTTTTTTAGTGTTAAATTCTAGAATTCCAAACTGGCAAAGCACTAAATACAGTTTAAATCTTAAAGCCAAGATTAAATCATGCATAATCTATTTGCATAAGAGGTAAATCTGAATTTCTATTTGGATAAAACATTTTCAAAAGTGTAAAATTGATTGTTTTATTTCACTAATTTTCTATTGTTCTGATAAGCACCAGTGAACATGCTTCTTCATTTTGCACTTTCCTAGATATTTCCATTGTTTTTCCTTTTGCTCAGTCACATTGTTAGCAATTGTTTCTTTCAATCTGTCCTCTTTTTTTTTCCTTTGGATTTTCTAGTAATTATCAGGTTCTCTAGTATTTGCCATCTTATAACAGAAGTTGGAGAACACTGCTTCAGCAAAATCAAGGGAAAAAAGCAGTGAAAAGTAGCACTAGTGATCGACCTAAGGTAGATAATATGGTGCACAGAGGAACACACAAATGTGTCAAATGAGAAACACTGTTGTCATTGCTTTCAAAATGGAGGTTCGTTCTGTGCATGAAGCGACAGAGTTGAGTGCTATGGCATCACTGTGAACTGTGAACCTAGCACTGATGGTTCTTAGTTATGTCTATCTGGCCACTGGTGAACTATGATGGTCTTTGTGTGTCCTGAATCAGCTTGGAGCCTTAGCTACAGAGTTTGTGCTGAGAGCAATGCTGAGTAGTTTCACAAATGGACTTTAGTATTTTCCTAAAATGGCGTTCTCACTGGGATTGATGCAAAGGGCCATTGCTGAACAATCTGTACAGTAATAACTGGTGCAGGTGGTGGAGTGATTATGGGAGTATTTCATTTGCAATGAAACAGAGAACCTAATACTAAAAGTTGAAACTACTTTGGTGTTTGAGATTTAAGCCTTGGTAAACCAGTAACTTTTTTACGAAATTGTTTTAAAATTAGGTCATAATAAATCTGTTTTAAGATTCTTCTTCTTACATCCTTCCCGTGATGTTAAAAGATCACATAGGGCTTGCACGGTAGTTCGCCAAGTTTTCCTGTTTTCGATAAGCATTTCAACCTCATCAAGGGATGTTATGCCTACAAATTTGGCCTCTCTTAACAATGTTCTCTTTAGAGTTTCACGTTGTCAACCTCTTTTTCTTTGGCCTGTTGTGTTCCACTTGATAGCTTTTTTAAGATTAATTATATCTTAATCCTTCCCATGGTGCTAAATGTCTCATAGAGCTCGCATGGTAGTTCGCCAAGATTTCCTGTCTTCGGTGAGTTTTTCAATCTCATCAAGGGATGATATGCCCACTGAACAGGACTCTCTTAACAATGTCCTTTTTTAGAGTTTCACATGGTCGACCTCTCTTCTTCGGAATTTTTTAAGATTAGATCATGATAAATCTAGAACCCTGTCATATGGACAAAATTTCAGGATTTTACCATTTTTCTATAGTGGCATAGCATTTACCTAATGTCCAATCCAGCCAGCTCAGTCTGCTAAAACGGGTCTATGAAAAATGGAAATTCTTTTATAACATTTTCTATAGTCAGGATTTCACTCATTCAAAGACAGAGTACAGAACAGTGGTTCCCAAAAAAATTCGTGCTGCCAGTTCATTGATGAAACATAATTCTTCATTGATGCCATGATGGCTAGTTTTGCCCAACAATATTCATGCCCAGTTTTTTTTTCTCAATTCTTTTTCATGGAGATTATGGATGACAATTTATTTTTAGCTCTCTATAGTTTACTTCGTGACTTAGCGGTTCCATTCTGTTGTCTGAATTTTGTAAAAGGGTATCAGCATTATTATTCTTCATTAGAAATATGTGACTCATTCACTTCATTGGGTGGTGGCCATTTAATTAACAGATATTAGAGAACCCATTACGCCTTATTTTATAATTATCTGGACACATCATAAGAAGACAGAAGTTTTAAAAAAACAACAACAAAAAACTGAAAATTACTGGAAAACATAAGAAAAATGGCATTGAAAATGAGTGGAAAATATCTGAAAAGCTTTATCTGACCAAGTGGCACTGGAAAAGAAAGACAAAAGATATCTTTATAAATATCATAGACTGGTTATTAGAGTATCAATGAGTATAACATGTATCAATGAGGAAAAATTGGAAGAGGTGGAGAGTTTTGAATATCTTGGATCATTACTAACTAATAATGGAGATGCAATGAGGGAAATTAAAAGGAAGATATCTATCACTGTTCAAAAAAGTAGAACAACTAAAGAAGCTGTGGAGAGGAACAGACACAACTACAAAAATAAGATTTTTAAGGGCATGAATCTTTCCCATCGCAACATATGCCCGTGAGACCTGGACACTTAACAAAATAGCTGAGAACAATAAATGCCTTTGATTGTAAATGCTACAGAAGAGTTCTTCAAATATCATGGACACAAAAAAGAATAAATATATCCTTACTAAAAGAACTTAATATTGAAGAAGGCTGGCTAGTAAAGAAGATTAAACAGAGAAAACTTAAATATTTTGGACACATTAAATGTCATGATAATTTAGAGAAGACCATCCTGGAAGAGTACATAATTGGGAAAAGAAAGAGAGGAAGACCAAAGTGAAGATGGCTGCAAGACATCATTGATAATCTGCAAATGGATGCATCAGCAGCAGGGCATCTTGCTTACAGCCGAGAGGCCTACAGGAGAGCTGTTAGAGAGGCAAAGTTCCGCAAGGGACATGCAAACAACTGACTGACTGGCTGACTGACTGACTGACTGGCTGACTGACTGACTGACTGACTGACTGGCTGGCTGGCTGGCTGACTGACTGACTTATTAGAGAAGCATGATCACAAAACTTAAAGATTATGAAGATGATGATCATGTTATAATTTGGAAGTCTTTACAAGACCTTCTCTCCCCCGCCAAAAAAAAAAAAGAAATTACATTTCAACACAAAGTCTATACTTACGCAATTGTCCGTCACATCAATGAAGGTAGATCTCTTGTACCTGCCCTGGATGCTGTCAATCTCAACTCCCAAGTTAGTGCTGAAACGAGCCTTGTTTGGACTAGTGTTGAGGCAGCTGTATGTCACAGTCTGTCGTGCTCCAGATGACAGAAGCTGCAGGTATTTCAGCTGCTGTGAGTCAGTCTTGTAGAAGAACTGTGGGCCACAAAGACATTTATTTAAATTTCAGGTGTCAACTTTTGTCTTATTATCCATTACGAAACTCCTATCCGTTACAACATCAGACTTTCTATTATTGGCACCTTGACTCATGTATCTATCAAATCATCTATCTGAAGGCTGCCTGGCTAGTGAGCCTGGGACTGCTGGAGTCCCCACAGCAGTTGAGTCTGCTAAAGAAATATTGCACACTTTCTGCTTTTTTAGCTCCACTTGAAGTTTTGGCTCTTCTATGTCTGTAATTTCAGCACCCTTGGCTCTCCTGCCTATTCATCTATTTAATTAAGTTATCTATTCATGGAGCCATGGCTCTTCTGGATATGTTATTTCATTATGTTAAGTACTACAGCCTGTCCTGCCTGTTACTACATTAAATTATCTATTCGTGGAGTCTTGAGGGAGTTATCTATTCATTGACTCCTTTACATATATATATAAGTAATTTGGGCATGGAACCAAAGAAACTATCGTTTCTTTCATTTAGAGATGGATGATTTGTGTCTTATAGTCAATCAAGTCATCTTTTTTAACAGGCATAATGCTTCTTTTCTTCATGATAGTCTTACATCCTTTCCGTGCCATCATGCTTCACATAGGGCTCACAGTGTGTCTCGCCATGAGTCTCTATTCTCGGCAAGCTTCTCAATCTCATCAAGGGATTTGATGCCAGTCATGATAGCCACTTTTGCATTGATTTGACTCTTTTGATCTGCTGCAAGTTTCCCTAACAAGTAGGTTTTCCCCACCTAAAACCACCTCAAGATAGCCCCCAGGGTGAAGTTTTTGGCTTCACAACCAACCCCTCCCCCTCTTTTGGGAATATACATGATAGTATATATATTTGCTGGTTAGAGTTAAAATTCCATGTGCTATAATGAGCTATCCTTTTCTTTCATTGCATAGCTATTTTTGAAGTTCATTTTATGTAAACTTTGTGTACTCTGTTATTTGAAATTTGTCACTCTGAATTACTCTGAGTTACTCACTTCCTTTCCATTATTGACTTCCTCCATGAAATACTGCCCATCTCTTGTGTCCTTAGTCCATCGATCTGTCTCAAACTAGAAAAATAAAAAGAATGATTATGAATCTGGAACAAAAGGAAATGGTCTCAATTTTTTTTGCATTACAAAGTGACAGTGAACTGTTTAATTTGGCAAGTCAGCAGCCCATAGCTGATATGCTAGAATCGGGTCCAACCTGGCTAATTGGGCAGGGATCACCATAGTCCTCATGGCAGTGGAGTCTGCGGAAGAACTATTGCACACCCTCTGCTTTTTAGCTCCATTTGATGAATGAGAAAATAGCCATTGTAACCCGTTCCTAATCTGACAAAATGTTGTGTTTCAAATCTTCACTGCATCAGCTGAAAAGAACATCATGCTCACGGTCCATGGAGACAGAAGAAGAGTGATAAGGATAATGTCAAACAATGCTTAAGAAGAAACCAACAATATTACAAACAATCAATGCCACTTACATTGTTGGGGTCTGATTTGATGCAGCTTTCTTCGGTCTCAAAGTTGCAGTACACAAGAATTGCATCATGAGTGGAGCCCTCATTTGGATCAATCCAGTACTCACCTGGAAGAATACAATAACTTATTTTTTTCAACTTCAAGTCAATGTCAGGTCAATAAAAGTGATGAAGAGCTTAAAATAGAAACTTAACATCTTAAGAATTATATGAGAATATGCCTTCTCTCTCTCTCTCTCTCTGAACCTTAAGTGCCCAGGGCACATGGGGCTTCCACAAGGGTTTTCCATAAATGCCTGTCCTTTGCCTTCTAACTCTTATTATAGGTAAGGTAAAGGTAAAATTCTCATTTCCATGCCATTTAGGCACATTGAGGAATACAGTGGTAGGCCTGTATTTTCCATGACCTTCGGCACATGAAAGTGTGATGTGGTCATTATCACACCTGGCTGCATTTACCTTCCCAGATTTCTCTGGTACCCATTTTTAGAGGCTGGGTAAACCCCAGGGCCTTTGTCAGTGTGCACCAGAAAAAAATACTGTTAGGACTGGACGTGATACCATTGGATTAGTAAACCGAGTGCCTAACCACTCAGCCAACCAGGGTGCCAACTATTATTATACAAGATCAAAATCTCGACATGCCATGAACTACTTTGCAATAAATATATCTATGACTTTCTTAGTGTGTAATGATACAATGCCTATATTTAGCTTATCTTATCTTATATCTTATATCCTTCCCGTGCCGTTAGACGTCACATAGGGCTCGCAAAGTAGTTCGCCAATTTTTCCTGTCTTCGGCGAGTCTTTCAACCTCATCAAAGGATTTTATGACTGTTAACTTGGCCTCTCTTAATAATGTTCTCTTCAGAGTTTCACGCGGTCTGCCCCTTTTTCTTCGGCCTGTTGTGTTCCACTTGATAGCTTGTTTTGGGATTCTCTGCTCATTTCTTCTCATCAAGTGGCCAACATATGTCCATCTCCTTTTCCTGATCACCCGTGAGACTGGTTGTTGTTCAGTCATCTGTCTTATCTCTGCATTGTTCTTGAATTCATTCCACTTGATGCCGAGTATTTTCCTTAGGCATTTGTTTTCAAAAGAGTCTAATTTCTTTTCTATTTCTTTAGTTGTTTTCCAGCTTTCGCATGCATAAATGAGGGTGGATATTACATTTGAATTGAATAGTCTTAACGGTTCTAAGGACTGCAAACGCGCCACAAACAGCCTCTGGCAGTCAAGTCCAGCTCCTGGCCTTCCCGTGGCAGAACTGTTTAAACTGACAGGAGAAGGGGCGAGGGCGAATATCTGGCGCCTGAAAACCAGTTACTTAGGGTAGATGAGTGTCACGTTTGGTAGCTCATCTGCCGCTGTTGGCGAGATCTTCAGCTGCCGTGCGTGGAGCGGTGCTCTTCCCGGCCAATGAAGAAATTTGCAAATGAGGTTGCCGCGCAGCATCACTGCGGAAAAGGTGGTTGAAAGAATAAAGCGAAGCAAACAGTCAAATCACGGCACCTCTGGTCTGGAGGTCGGCCACGTCCTGAGTGCAGTCATATCGTGTGAAATGCATGAACCGGTTTGTCCCAGAGGTTAAGTCACTGGTGGCTTGACTTTTCAAATGCCGCGCGTGGAGTGAAGCTCCTCCCGGTTAAGGAAGTAAATGCGGAAATAAAGGTTGCTGTGCGGCGCCGATGGGAAAAGGTGGTGGAAAGTGAAGTTTAACCTGGTATGTCCAGTAGTATCGCTACGAGAGCTATACCACGGCACCTCTGCTCTAGAGGCCGCCTACGTCCGAAATACACCTACACTGGTGAAATATGCCTAAACCGGCACACACCAGGGGTGGAACTCGATGGCTAGACATGTCATGCCACCTCCGCTCTAGAGGTCGGTAACGCCTGATAAACACCCATACTGGTGAATTTTGCCTAAACCGGCTCATACCAGGGGTGAATCTTGAAGGCTATGAATGTCACAGTACCTCTGCCCTAGAGGTCGGTCCCGTCCCAAACATGCCCCATACTGGGAAATGCCTATACCGGCTCAACCCAGGGGTAGAAGTCACTAGTGGCGAGGATTCGTCCTCCTGGACAAAAGCTCCATCCTGGTCACAACTAGGAAGGGTAGCGGCCACGACCGCAAAATGCTGAAGTCGGAGACACTGGACCAGGGAAGTCTAGATAGGCAACCACCTCTCACCCGGCGGGGATGTCTGCGTATCCTAATCACGCTGAGGTTTTCCGGTGAGAAAGTCCAACCCTGGACTGGATGGGCAACCACCTCTCACCCGGCGGTGATACACGGGTATCTCATAACACGTCGAGGTTTTCCGGTGAGAAAGTCCAACTCTGTCCTGGGTGGGCTAACGCCTCTCACCCAGCGGGGATGCACTGATATTCCAAACACGTCGAGGTCTTCCGGTGAGAAAGTCCAACCCTAAACCAAACTGGTGCAATGAAAACCACGGTGTCACGCAATCCCGCTTCCGAGACCCACCAAGAATACAGGCTAAAGCACTGTGATACTCTGAACCCCTTGTGGTCCTTCGTGGAACTCATGTGGTCTATTTTGGACCACACAGGGGACCACCGGACCTAACGAGGACCACATGTGTGAATTCAGTAGGTTCACAGTGCGGTTTTTGGTGGTAGAAGTGAACGAAGAAGAAGAAGAAGAAGAATAGTCTTAACTTGGTTTTTGTGCTTATAACTTTTGAATTCCATATGTTCTCAAGATTCTTGAAGATTGATGCTGCTTTTGCAATTCTGATCCTAACTTCCTTTCTAGTGTCACCATCCTGGTCTATGTAGCTGCCAAGGTATGCAAATTGATTGACTTCTTCAATATCTGTCCCTTCTATGTGTATTTTTCCATTTTGATTGATGGGAATTTTCATTATTTTTGTTTTGTCCTTGTTAATTTCAAGTCCTATTTTGCTAGCCAGTGAAGATAGGCTATCTGTTTTTTCTTGCATGGAATTCACATTATTACTGATAAGAGTTATGTCATCAGCAAAATCAAGATCTTCTAGTTGGGTCCCATGTACCCAGTCAATACCTGTGTTACCTGTGCAGCATTTTTTCATTATGAAGTCTATTGTAATCCCAAAAAGTAAAGGAGACAGTATACATCCTTGTTTCACGCCTGTTTCAATCTGGAACCATTCACTCATCCCTTCTTCTGTCTTGACTGCACAACCATATCCATTGTATAAGTCCTTAATGATGTTGACAATTTTAGATGGTATTCCATATAGACATAAAATTCTCCATAATGAATCTCTGTGTATGCTATCAAATGCCTTCTTAAAATCTATGAAATTCAGTATTAATGGTTTCTGCTTTTCAATATGTTCTTCAAGTATTATTCTGAGAGTAAAGATCTGGTCGAGACAGCTTCTCCCATTTCGAAATCCTGCTTGTTCTTCTCTCATTGCAGTATCCACTATATCTTTGAGTCTATTCAAAATGACCTTGCAAAATACTTTTGACACAACTGATATTAAGGTTACTCCTCTCCAGTTGTTACATTCACTAAGGTTGCCCTTTATATTTAGCTTATACTACAATTTAAAAAGGTGAATCTCACTTTTAGCAGTCTCTGAGTTGTTTCTTTTTTTCTGGGCTATCTTTTCATACATAAATATGTAGAGGATGAAGACGCTGTCTGATTAGGCAATCAGCGACCTATAGCTAATATGCTAGCATCAGCATTAGGGAACCATAGCTGACTAAGACCCTGTCCCACCTCTTTGTTGGTACCCCTAGTAACAAGCCTAGCCTGGCTAACAGGGCAGAGGTCACCATAGTCCCCATGGTGGTGGAGTCTGCTAAAGAAGCACTGCACACCCTCTGCTTTTTAGCTGTACTCCGGGTTTGAAAAAAATAGCTGCCATAACCCACTCCCACGCTGATATGATGGTGTAGCCCAACACCTCCACAGCATCAGCTGCAAAAAACACCAGCTTGCAGTTACAGGGAGACAGCGCAAGACAAGACAATATAAATATGTAATATTTTCAGAATATTAACAAAATTACTTGCCATTTTGAGCATTAGGATTGGTTCTCTTAATATCCCTGCAAGTCTGGCCAGGTGATGTCCTGCTGCCTGATGGTTTGTAAACCCTGCTGAGTGCTTCCCTTGCAATATTCAGGCCCTCATATGCTTCCTCTGTATCCTATAAATACAAAATGGATGCTCAATAAAAGTTTAGATGACGAAGGCTAGTATGTTTTTTTTTCGCTTTCAATAAAAATATAAGTTAAAATTTTATAAACTATTCAGATATCTTCATTACACTTTTATACAAATTGCAAGCAGTATATATTTCTGAAAATAACTGAAACTTTTGATGATAGTTAAAACACTTGAAAAATATCAAATGACACATTTAATGATAAATGATACTCCTGATAATGACAAATAAACAGTTAAAATCATGTGACAATTAAAGGAAATGTGACAAATAATAAAATGACTGAGAATAATGGAGTGGTAACCAGACTCCCTTATGAGTTAAAGATAGGCTGACTGCACTAAACTGATCAGATTCATAGTGAAATGTGCACAAGTTTTAAAAAAAAAACTACATGGGAGTTACATAAGAAATACCTAGTAAACTTATGATAGTAGAAATATACTAATAAGCAGGAGTCTTAGCCATGACAAAAGGCGTTAAATGAGAGCTTTGAATCCAAGATATATCCAGATCATGAAGGACAGACTGTAATGTAGCAAAAACTCACAGAATGGTCACATTTTTTAAACAGTCAGTAAAGTTATATACAATCAATCATAACTATCAGAGACATTATGCGAGCAAGATAAATAACGGAAGAAATCAGGAATTTACAGGACATTGCTACATAAAGTGAGATAGACCATCGGAAGTAAAGGCTGACCTTCATCCACCTTCACAAAATGTTATCAAAATATTTATGAAAATATTTCGAAAAAAACAAAAAAAACAACCTAGAACAAAAATAGCCCGAAGGAGAAGAAACAGATAATTTAAAATATCAAATGTTCTAGGCTTATTTCATGATGTGTGAAATTTGTTTAGGTTTGTCCTCTTTCAATTCAGATATGCCCCCAACAGTTTTATCCTATTTGCACTTGTCTGGCAAGCAGAAGGTCCCAGATTCAACTCTGCTTAGGGGCTGCATTATTTTCAATTGGCCAGCACTTTAATGAGGACAGGTGTTTGCCTCACTACCTCATAATGCTGTAGGTTATCTAGAACTATGAAAGCACCAACTCCTCACACTCTTATGGCATGCGGATGCCACAGCACATAAGTTGTTTTTCCTACACATGGTGTATTGTTAATCATATCACATTCCTAGGCTAAGCACCTCCTCCATACAGCTGCCCAGGTGAAGATGGATGTGTATTTTTAACATCTGCCTGCTTCAACACCATCTTCTGAGACCAAAAAAAATTACAAGTATTATAATAATCATAGCAGATATCTTTTGTTTTCCTCTGTTTTGTCACTTAGATAGTCTCTCTTGCTTTCTTTTTTTATCATAAACTGTTGGATTATTCTTGAAAAGCTGCCATATGTCTTGTCTTGCAGGTTAATGTGGTCCATTTTCCAAGGTAAGGTAGTTATAATAAGAAACAGGAAGCAATTTTTACACTTGGATTAAGTGTAGCATCATGATCAAATCAACCCACAAGCCACTCCTTGAAATGGCAGTATATGTAATAAGCTATGACTGTATCTTCTTCTTTGTTGTTCGCTCAGACATCAATGCCAATCTCTCTCACAAATGCAGCAGTTCATCTCAGTTTTTCAGCATCACTGTTGAGTTTCTCTTGTAAGGGGCTGGGGTCTGGCCAGGTCCTTTGCTTGGCTTGGTTGAGTATGTAGCTGGCAACCCTGGAGAATGTGATGTGGAGTTTGTTGCTCTTTGCTGTAGGCAAATGTCTGTTGACCCAATATTCCGCTTCTGGTATAGATGGTGTTTCAGCCTGCAATGTCCTGTTCTCAGTCAGAAGTTATCACTTGGTTATATCTTGAGAGTTTATAGTATTTGTCATCTGTTTTTGCTGCGCGGTTTTGCTTTGTCCACTTGCATTTATACAGGGCTTCTAGTCTCTTTTTGTTTGTTTGCCCATATGATGATTGTATTTGAGATGGATATGAATACAGTACAGCTTAATAATGATAAATGCAGTAAATAAACAAGTAAGCATTTTCCAGCATATATACCTCAATTGGCTGATCATACTGATATGGATCATTTCCTTTGCTAAATCCACCATAGCTTGGAGGAGCACCATATCCGGATGAATATCCCTGAAAAAGGAAAGACAATTTTATAGAATCATAAGACACAAATCTCGTTAAAAATTTTCATGAATTTGAATTATAACTCAACAGTGTGCAAACTCTCCCATGGCCATATATTTAAATTACAGATAATCTACTTCCTGTCAACTTGATCTTACATATACTTGGCCATATATTTAAATTACAGATAATCTACTTCCTGTCAACTTGATCTTACATATATATTTTTAAAACCATTCATATGTTCGTTTCCACTATTTTGGTCAGCATTCAGAATTACATACAAGTAGTCAAAAATCAAAGTTACATACAGGTGGACAACAATCAAAGTTACTTACTGGAGGTCCTGGAGGTCCTGCAGGGCCTGGAGGTCCAGGTGGTCCCTAAAAGAGATAAACAGCAATTTTTTAAAACAAAATCTGTTTCTGTCATACAAAACTGAAAATACTGATATGTTAAATCATTATAAATAATGAAAATACTGCTATATTAAATAGTTATAAATAATGAAAATACTGCTATATTAAATAGTTATAAACATTATATTGTCAGATTTTAACAAATATTTACAAAGTCTGTCTTGTCTTAGTGATGAAATCCTGTAAGATGATGTAACACAAGCATATACAGTTGTTTTAATGTATAAACTAGGAAAAAAAGTAGGAACAGCTTTATTACTTAAGACTACATAGTTGTGACATTAGGGCATGAGCCTTAATCACACAAAAACACACAGGACAATGAAATAGAGAGAGGAGAGTTGTATATTTATACACTAATTATTGTGTGTTATACATCTGTCTTGGATGACAAGTAACAGATGTGAAATGCACAGCTGAAATCAAGTCAAGAACAAGGAGGGAACTGGCAGCATTTCATGACATAAAGAAGGAGCTAATGAATAATGGAACTTGCAACTGACCTAACAGTGAGAAAATAGTTTTACAATGCTGTAGAGCCAGGTCAAAACTGCTTTATGCTTGTGAGACTCAGATAATATGAAAACAGATGAAGCAGAAATTGGAAGAAACAGAGATATGGTTTCACAGAATGATGCCACATACGCCCTGAATGACCAAAATAAACAAATGAAGAAATTCTCAGAGAAGTTCTAGAACATTTCTAACTAAAAAGAACTTTTAAGAAATCAACAAGCAGACTTATCTGGATATGTCATGAGAAGATAACTGTCACTGGAAAAACTCAAGGCAAAAAAATGAAGCAAAAGAGACTGAAAGTGCAATATACATACTGACTGACCAAGTGAGGCAAGGAAAAGTAAAACCTTACAACTTGAAAAAACAAAATCAAACCATGTATTAGATTGGCACCTAATGATAATGAATCTGAGATTTGAAGAAAGAGGTTAAAAACCCTCACTTTTTTCAAAGATATAAATGAAGAATAACATACATGTGTTTGAAAGAAATGAAAGATAGAAAATGAAACAAAAACTGAGAAGAGCAATGGAAAGGAATGAGCAAGGAATCTCAATAAATTAGTAACTTAGTAGTTCATGATAACAGGGAATAAACTGTACAAATTGTGACAACAGTGTAAAAAAAACTCAGTTTATGACAACAGTGACAAGAACATAGAATTTATAACAGTAGTGAAGAACATATATAATTTATGACAATACTGAAAAAAAAACACAATTTATGACAATAAAGAAGAAAATGTACAATCCATAACAATAGTGAAGAAAATATACAATTTATAACAAAAGTGAAGAAAATATACAATTTATAATAAAAGTGAAGAAAATATACAACTTAATAACACAAGTGAAGAAAATATGCAATTTATGACAAACAAAAGTGAAGTAAATATAAACAAGAAATGAAAGGGAAGAAAATGTAAACTGCAAGGTGGAAGAAATAAAAAAAAAAATAAATGGAGGCAGGAGGTGAAAATGTTAAGAAAAAAAGTATGGAATGACTAGCAACATTACTTGTACTTGTGCGAACTCCCTGTAACTGCAAGGTGTTGTTCTTTGCAGCCGATGCTGTAGAGATGTTGAGGCACAGCATTGTATTTGCGTGGGAGTAGGTTATGGCATCTACTTTTTCAGTCCCGGAGTACAGCTAAAAAGCAGGGGGTGTGCAATGCTTCTTTAGCCGACTCCACCACCATGGGACTATGGCGATCTCTACCCCGTTAGCCAGGCTAGACCTGTTACTGAGGGTACCACGGATAGGTGGAACAAGGTCTTGGTCAGCTATGGGCCATTAACCCTGATGCTGGCATATCAGCTATGGGTCACTGATTACCTTATTGGGCGTCTTCATTAGCAACATTAAAGTTAGAACAAGGAAACTGAAGAAAGAAAATAGACTATGATAAAGTAGAAAAAAAGGAAGGTACAGATCTAAGGATTTATAGAAAGACTGAAGGATGGACTGAATAAAGAAATGAAGGAAATGCTTCCCACCTGTGGTCCATCATCACCAGAAGGTCCTCGTGGTCCCTGGAAATAAAAGATATTAAAGTTTTATAATGATTTATCCCAGTTTTGTCATTGTCATCATGCTCTCCATACATTAAATACCCATTGTACATTGTACATTATTGTTATTATACAATTATTCCATTGGCATCACTGACTTTTCATATTTTACTGTGGAGTTAATCAAGAATTAATGACTGCATTTCTTAGAAAATGAGTTCACCACAGTGACCTTGAATACAATTTTTATGCAAAAATATCAATTAGTTTAGCTTGTCTCTGATCATGACATGAACTTACATTGGAGCCGGGGCGTCCAGCAGATCCTGACTCTCCTGGCCTTCCTGGTAGTCCTCTTTGGCCAGCTGCCCCCTGAAGTGAAAGAACAAAAATATATATCAATTTTAAACTCTTTTTGAGTTAAACTTGAAGAAATGCTGAAAAAAAAACTATATGCTTTTAAAAATTTATAAATTTCATGTTATGTGTCTGGTCGGTTTTGTCTGCTACTTTATGATGGTAAACAGTGCTGCCAGTCAGTCAAACTGCCTTGTAGATGGCCTGGGAGAGTCAAAGTTTATGGTAGTAAACCTTAAAATAAAAATCCAGAGGGAGGGACCCAAACATGCTGGTGGAGAAGTTCTTTAGCTTATCCACATTCTGGCATCCCCTGCAGCTCTGCTAGATAATCAGACATATCTGATTGGCCGAGTTGAGGGGGGGGGCAGGAAGTGCAACTTGGGCAAGACATCTTCCCCATTCCAAATGCTCAGACAAAGCAGGGTATGTATAAAACTAACATCTAACTGCTGAAAACTGTTTTCTAAAATAAAAAAAATGTTATAAAATTTCAAGGCCATTATTTCTTGAACGGTCATTGGTCAGCTTTGAATACTGTAACTATATGCCTTTGTACTAGGTCAAAACACTAAGATGAAAATGGCTGGCCCATGTACTATGATTGGAATATACAAGACGCCCCTATGCTGCCTTGATCTGAACATCTCAAAGAAAAGAAAGAAGGGCAGGCAGGCCGTTAGATACATGGAGATGCACAATACATTTAGGAAGAGAGAAAGACATAGTTTGAGGTACTCTGACTTGCTCAAGACAGGATTGCCTGGAGAACCTTTGTTGATGTCTTTATGTTTCATTGGGAATACAGGGGACTGATGCTATGCCTTTGACTAGAAATAGAATGTGAGATCACAGGGTTTTCACAACTTTTTTAGAGTGGTTGTGAGTATTTCTGTAACAACCTTTGAAAAATTAGTTGGATATGGCTGGAAAAAAAAACCTGTCAATTTGACTTTCTCATCTATGCTATTTCTTATCCCTTACATCCAGAAGCAAGTACAATATGTAAAACCATTCTTATATATTCATTTGTTCGTCTTATCTTTCTCCAATGTATAATAATTTCTGATCATTTCAGACCCATTTATTTCTTGCATCCATTTTTTTTTTTTAGTTATCTGTTCGTCTCTCTTTTGGGGAATTCTTTTGCAATCACTCTCAGATATCATCTTGTGTCTGTGATTCTAGCAAGCTACAGCTGATCTGGTCTGAGGTTGGACAAAAAAAGAACTCTCCTTAGAACTTTCTTAGTTTGCCACTAGCATAGGTTATGTTATGCTTTACTTCCTTTTCATGGCACAGACATGATTTTGTTATATTATGTTACATTACGTTATGTTTTAGATGGGTCATCATCATTGCACTCCAGACAAGTTCACAGGTGAACATCCCTCAGTATCCTGTGATTGTTGCTGACTGATGATTTCTCTCACACACTGGAAATACCACTCAGCTCTTGTAATGCCACTCTTCACTCCTAGCTCATACATCCCAGTCAGTGATGTCAAGCCACTTCTCTCACAATCCTCCACACTTCCAAGCTTTCTGAGGGCATTAACAATGTCAGCACAATCCATCAGTTAGCCATCATCTATGGTGGTCAAACCAGCTACTCTATCAGCTCTTTCATTGCCCCAGACACCAACATGACCTGGCACAAAAATGAAGGTGACACTGTGAATCTTTGACCTCCGCAAGGACTCCAACTACTGCCTGTGCACCAATCCCATTTGAATCTTTGGATCATACAGCAGGTGATGAGTTCTCATTATATTAAAATTGCATTTACTCCAATGTTTATTAAAAAATGTTGCTTCTATGGAAGAACAAGCTTTTCTAGCCATGAAGACCATACAATATGTTCAAAAGTGTTCACTTCATTTTCTGAACATAGAGAAAAGTAGAAGCTGTCTCTTTCAGTCATTTGATGCACCAATCAGAAAGACCACTTTTTTTCCCCCAGCATCTATTTTTCATGCCGTAATTCCCTCCTACAACTGATACAGGAGCTGATCTTCAACTGTGTGAGATGTACTTCCATTCCGACTAGTTATAGCCTTGTCCTCAAATAATGTTCCTCATAAACACACACATATCAAAGCTGCATTTGTGAGCCTGGACTCTGTTCTGGACATAAGAGAACAGAGAACTAACTAGATCTGAAAGTGCCTGTTATCTTAAATATGACTTACTGCTTGCCCTGGTTGACCTGGAGGTCCTGGAGGCCCTGGTTCACCATTGCTTCCCTAAAGTGAGAATAATAACCAAGTTTAACTTGAGGTTAAAATGTTATTAAATAATCAGGTTTAACTTGAGGTTAAAATATTATAAAATAATCAGGTTTAACTTGAGGTTAAAATATTATTAAATAATCAGGTTTAACTTGAGGTTAAAATATTATTAAATAATCAGGTTTAACTTGAGGTTAAAATATTATTAAATAATCAGGTTTAACTTCAAGCTGAAAGATATGAGGAAGTTTAAGTAGTGAAAATGAATAAATTTATCTATGAAAAATAAACAAATTCTATGATGAGAACGAAAACTGTTTTTTACAAACAGAAGAAAACTGTTTCTGGAAATGTTAAAAAAAAGAGAAACACAGAAAACAAGAAAGTCACACAAAAAATACAAACAGCATAAATGATATTTATAATTGTTGCATTTTATATCTGTGTCATGTAATGGCTGTTTAGCACAAATTAACTCTTTCAAGGTAAAGGTAAAATCCCTTTTTCCATGCCATTAAAGCATATTGAGGATAAGTATTTCTAAGGTCACTGGCACATGACAGTGTGATGTGATCAGTATCATGCCTGGTCACATTTCCTTCCAAAATTTCTCTAGCACCCATTTTTAGAGGCTGGGTGAACCCTGGTGCCTTTTTTGGTGTGGTAGTACCAGAAACAAAACCCAAAGCTGAGACTTAAACCCAGTACCATCAGATTAGTAAACCAAGCTCCTAACCACTCAGCCAACCATGCCCGCCCTGAACTCTATAACAGCTTGGCTAAAAACTGGAAAAATTGTTTTCTCACTGAGGTTTTCTCTTTGTTTCCACAGAACTGGAAATTAGTCATGATAAGTATTTATCAGGAGAGACTTTGAAAGGGTTAACACCAAATAACCAGTTATATTCTGTTAACTCTTTCACCCCAGAACAACACTGGCAGTGTTGGTAGATCTTGCTACATCAGTGGGAACCAATGCTCAGAGCACTATTTAGGCAAAGTTCAAATAAAATGAAAAGCAGCTCATTTCTTGTCAAACCCCAAGTTTTTAGATTATAGAGTAACTTCCTTCCTGTTTCTTTCTACCAGAACATCTTATCAAAATTAATTTATTCTGACAAAGCATGGAATTAATTCAGAAATGAAGGAGTTAAAGTCATTATACTATATCTTATATACTACATAATTATACTACCAGACAACAGGAATTGTACAAAACAAGGCTTCCTTTTAATTTCTCTCCATTTTTGTTTTGGTCTAACCTGAGGTCCAAGTCCTCCTTGTCCACCTGGTCGTCCAGGCCAGCCTTTGTCTCCTTTGACTCCATTCCTTCCACGTCTACCAGCCTCTCCAGGGCCGCCTTGAGGACCCTTTGCACAAAACACAATGAAAGATAGTTTTAAAGTCATGATTAAACTGAATAATAACTTATTTACGTCTTTTCATATTTAACTGTCTCTTTCTCTCAACTGACTGTCTCATCTGTCTGCCTCTCTGCCTCATTTCATCTAACTACTTGCACGTGTCATGTCTTCCTGTCTATCTCATCTGTTTTAACCCCTCCGGCTCATATGTCTACCTTTTTGTCTTGTCTGTATTTCATGTCCTCCTGAATCTGTAAACTTGATTCATCTTATTATCTGTGTGTCTCATCTACTGTCTGCATCATCTAATCTACCTGCCTACCTTGTTTTATCTACCTCATCTGTCTGCCTGTCTATCCTACCTATTTGTTTATCAAAGTAAAGAAAGATAAAATGAATTAGACATCTCTGTTTGTTTGCATATCTATCACTCAACATCTCAGCAAACTTGTCTTTTTTTTTTTTCTGAACCTGTTGCCTCTCTTACTACAATTTTTCTGTCTGTCTCACCTGTTGGACTACATAATTCTCTGTTATTTTTGTTTACCTTTTTTGTTTCAAAAAGGCAAAGATAGTCCCATAGCAAATGCCATAGGAGATGAAGCATTAGAGACCTCATTATGCTGGGCCATTAGTGTATGAGGTAGGGTGGGCCAGCTCCTTTTCCTCGCTTCCTTTCTCTCCCAGATTTTCTCTGTTACCCATTTTACGAGGCTGGGTCGACCTCGGGGCTGTATTGGTCAGAAAAATCCCATTCAGTTGGGGATTCAAACCTTCAACCATTTGGTTGCTAGATGAGTGCTCTAACCACTATGCTAACCAGTCCCCTTATCTGTTTTACTATATATTTTTTTTTTAATCTGTCTACTTCATTCTGTTTGTCTGTTCACTTGTCTCTCTGTTTGTCCATCTGTCTTGTATTTTCATGTATGCTTGCCTTTTAGTCTGTGTTCCTTTTTTTTTCTGCTTATATGCTTATCTGCTTGCCGATCTTCTTGTCTCATTCGTATCTGTCACCATTACCTTTACAAGCTTTATTTTTTCATAAACATGTACAAGCATCTCATTACCTGGGGGCCAGCAGGTCCATTCAAGCCAGGAAGACCCACATTTCCACGCTCACCCTGAGAAAAATTAGACCAGAAATGATTCAGAAACTTTCATTAACAAAACAAATCCACAAACTTATTCTGTATTTAACTAGAAATTTGTTGGTGCATATCACTTCAGTTAGTGTGAAAATATATCTTTTTTTTTTTACCTTTGTTGATGTTACTCTGTTAAGAAAGTTACTATAGTAAGCAAATTTTTGTTAAAAACATTAATTAAAACATTTTTTTCATAAAGATGAATGTCTGTTTTACTGCACTATTCTGATGAGGACTGTAATCTTCCTGCTTAACATAATTTGAACTTTTTGTTCACTGTCTGAACTTTTATCACTTTTTTTTTTCTCCATTGTTCACTCTAATCTAGTTCTTCTCTCTTTCTTTTGTTCTATGTCTGAAGACATCGTATCTTTATTCCCTTACCATAAATAAAATTTTTTCCTATTATTTTTTTAGAATATCTTATACATGCTCCGCCACCTACTCCAACATCCACTGAAGAGTCTCTCTACTAATGGTTCCCGTCAAATGTTGGTTGTTTATTATATGTCTTCTCCCACTTAGTTCAGATTTTCTTCCAGCACCCTTGCTCTGTCCCAACATCATCAGTCTCTGTATAACCACACTGTCCATCCACTCTCTTTCTTCATTCTCCTGCAGTCTGTCTAACACAGCCTTCGCAATGTTCCACTTATCCATTCTCAGCCTACCTTGTATTTCAGCATGTCCAGTATATTTATGTACATATGCAGATAAACATATTACTTATATCAGTCTTTCATGCACTCCTCTTAACTTCTATGTTGTACAAAAATACTCTAAATGGCAAAAACTTTAAAAGAAAATAAATGATTCAATATTCTGATTAACTATTTCCTTTAGATTAATTATTACTCTCATTTCCACTAATCAACTCCACTATGAAAGTTAACATATTATAATTGCTGGGTCATGAAGATGGAAGAGAAGAAAGCCATCAGATCAAAATCATGATGAAAAGGACAAAACCAAGGATTAGATCAAGGCAATGATGAAGAAACAGCATAAGAGAACTTTGAATAGGCAAATGGAAAAAAAAGCTTTAGGGCTTCTATCAGGACCTGGAGAGGACTGCGAGCTTTGCCATGTTGACAGGGATCAGGATCTGATGTGACCAACAAACTCTACTGACGAAGAAGAAGAAGAAGAAGGAGAAGGAAGAGGAGGAGGAGGAGAAGAAGAAGAAAGAAAGAAAGTCTGAAGCAGAGATGGAGACAAATTGTATCTGCAGTGATGAGCCTTTAAAACTTGAAATGCTAGAGAGAAAGACAGAGAGAGAGACCCAGAAAGAGAAAGAAAGAGAAAAACAGAGAGGCTGAGAGAGAGAAGGATAGAGAGAAAGAGAGAGACAGAAAGAGAGAGAAAGACAGAGAAATAGCAAGAGAGGGAGAGAAAGTAAAAAAAGAAGGAGAAAGAAAGAGAGAAGAGTGAGAAAAAGAGAGAGAGAGACCAAGACAGAGAGAGTGAGAGAAAGAGACCAAGACAGAAAGACAGAGAGAGGAAGAGAGAATGAAAGAGAAAGAAATACTGAAAGACAGAGGTAGAGAGATTATTGTTATGATTATTAAGGATGAATAAAACTAGATCTTAACTTCAGATAAACTCATAAAATGAGAAATGAAGAAGATCATGAACACTGGAAACACAGAAGAATGGGAAATATACAGCAAAAAAGTGGACATATAGTGTCATTCTAGAAACTAGTCCACTAAAGATAAACTGTGACAAACATAGCATAGAATGATACAGTACACACTTTTATATTGCATACAATAAGTAAACCCACACTTTTATATGCTCTGTATATACTCATTTACTTGTATGTATATACCCTGTGCACATCCTTTCATATACATAAAATGTACATAACCTTGCATGTACATAGCGTGTACATAGACTTTGCATACCCTCATATGTATAAATTCTATGCATTCATTCATTTGCATGTCTCTTGCTGAACTTTGCCTCCCTAACAGCACTCCTGTAGGCCTCTCAGTTGTGAGCAAGATGCCCTGCTGCTGATGCATCCATTTGCAGATCATCAATGATGTCTTGCAGCCATCTTCGCTTGGTCTTCCTCTCTTTCTTTTCCCGTTATGTACCTTTCCAGGACGGTCTTCTCTAAATTATCATGAGGTTTAATGTGTCCAAAATATTTAAGTTTTCTCTGTTTAATCCTCTTTATTAGCCAGCCTTCTTCAATAAGTTCTTGTAGTATGGATATATTTGTTCTTTTTTGTGTCCATGTTCATGATATTTGAAGAACTCTTCTGTAGCATTTACATTCAAAGGCATTTATGTGTTTCTCAGCTGTTTTGTTAAGTGTCCAGATCTCACAGGCATACGTTGTGATGGGAAAGATGCATGCCCTTAAAAATCTTATTTTTGTAGTTCTATTTGTTCCTCTCCATACATTCTTTAGTTGTTTTACTTTCTGAAGAGCGATAGATGTCCTCCTTTTAATTTCCCTCATTGTATCTCCATTATTAGTTAGTAGTGATCCAAGATATTCAAAACTCTCCACTTCTTCCAGTTTTTCCTCTATTAGTTAATTCTATGCATACTATCATTTATAAAAACATTGTATATACCACTGTATATTTATACACTATATGTGCATGCATCATATATACCCTTTCTCCTCGTTCACCCTGGGGTCCTGCAGCACCATTCGGTCCCTGAGGTCCTGGAGCTCCAACAACTCCAACTACTCCAGGTGGGCCAGGTGGTCCTCTTGATCCCTTGTCACCTGATCTTCCTTGTGCACCTGGTGCTCCATCTTGGCCGCGATCACCCTAAAGGATGAATGAGTGAATGTACATTTCAAGAGGCACAAGGCTATAGTTTTGGAGATGAATTATGGAAGATATGAAAGTAGAATGAAAGAATACCTGATGGATCTTCTTGATGGATGAATTTTTCTTTAAAGTTACAGAATGATTTTTAAAAAAACATAATTCCTCATGAGTAAAGGTAAAAGATAAATTATCCACTTCCATGCCATTAAGGAGTATTGGGGATATAGTGTTAGGTCTGTATTTCCATGACCTTCAGCACACGAAAGTGTGATATGGTCAGTATCATGTCTGGCTGCATTTACCATCCTAGGATTTCTCTTATACCCATTTTTAGAGCCTAGGCGGACCCTGAAGTCTTCGTTGTGTGTACCAAAAAAAAAAAGAGCACTGCTCTTAAAACTTGCTCAGGGACTTAACCTGGTAGCACTGGATTAGTCAACCAAGCTCTGAACCAGACCATTACTTCTTTGTGGGCGTCTTGGGAAAGTCAAAGCTACAAGAGCAAACCCTGAAAGAAAAATTCAGAGGTTGGGACTCCTTTAGCCTAACTACCTATTAGCAATCCCTGCAGTTCTACTAGATTTTCAAACATATGGGTCTTGTACTTCCTCTGGCAGTGACTGGCAGAGTCAAGAGGGGGAAAGTGTAAAACAGGTAAAGCACTTTCTCCGTACTGGTTGCCCAGGCAAAGCAGGAAGTATAAACCGACAAAATTCATAACTAACATCTCTCTCATCTCATCTCATCTTGTGCTGTCTCCCCACAGAAGGTTGGAAGCAATGAACCTCCATTCTGCTCCACTTCTTGACTTCATAGTACACTCGGCCAAGCTTGTTCCTGTCCACCTCTTGATGTTGTTCCCCATCTATGTCACTGTCATCCTCTTGTTCTCTTCCCTTCGATCTTGCTCTCAAAAAGGATCTTCAATATAACTAACATCTTCCAGTTTCAAAACCAGCTTCTGTGATGAAGTATGTCATTATTATAGAGAACAGTTTATGTATGCTAAAGCAATTAAACATAAATCAAATAAATAAATGATACATATGCAAACTACAGGGTGTTTTTAAAGTCTCACTACATTTTCTATGAAAAGAAAAATTGAAAAATGAAGTAAATGACGTCATCACAAAATATGCTAAAAAAAGTCATTTAATTAGTTACAATAATTACTGCAATGATACAATGCTGTTTTGGGTTAGCTAGAATGTACCACTGAAATATTCATTATAACAGGTGTTGGAAAGAATTTAGAGAAGACCGTATTGGAAGGATACATAATGGGAAAAAGAAAAAGAGGAAGACCAAGACGAAGATGGCTGCAAGACATCGTTGACGATCTGGAAATGGATGCAACAGCAGCAGGCCATCTTGCTCACAACCGAGAGGCCTACAGGAGTGCTGTTTGGGAGGCAAAGTTCCGCAAGGGACATGCAAATGAATGAATGAATGAAGGTGTTGGAAATGTCCACCAAGACATGAATGTACATGTCTCTTCATATTGTCAAACACCTTGTGCAATGTGTCTGTTGTTATTTCTTGAATGGTAATTCTGATTGCTTCTTTCAGGTCCTCAATTGTTTGTACACTATTTTTGTAAACATTTCCTTTCAAGAAACCCCATAGATAATAATCTAATGGATTTAAATCTGGAGAACGAGCAGGCCAAATTCCATGAGATATTACGCAATTTGCAAAAATTTCTTCCAAAAAAACCATGTGTTGCTCTAGCTGTGTGTGCAGTTGCACCATCTTGCTGGAACCACACTTCTCCAATTTCACGTTCATTCAGCTGTTCTAAAAAAAGGTTCCAGAATGTCAGTACAGTACCGACTGGCATTTATAGTGTTGTTGAAGAAAATTGGTCCAATTAAATGTTTTCTACTGATGGCACACCATACCACAATTTTCGCATCATGTAGCGGTGCTTCATGAAATGTATTGGGATTAACACTGCTCCAAATATGATTATTTTGGCTATTAACATATCCAGATAGATGAAACCACACCTCATCAGAGAAGAATATTAAATCGAGAATTGATTTGTCTTCTTCAGCTAAAAATGCTTGAAACTACGTGGAGTAGTTGACTCTGGATTGATTGTCACACTTTTAGTTCAGACACAACAGAAATCTTGTATGAATGAAAATTTAACAGATGTTTAAGAATTTTGTGCACTGTGCTCAGTGATACGTTCACTTCTTGCGACATTTTCCTTAAGGACTTGCATGGACTTTTCAGGATTCTGTCTTGGTTATCTAGACATTTTTCTTCAGACACAGCAGGCCTACCAGATCGCAGAGCATCTTCCACAGTTCCTGTATCACAAAACTTATCCAACAAATTTCTAACCATAGTGCGATGAGGAGGTTGTTTATCAGGAAATTTTGCTATAAATCTTTGAGCAACCATCCATGTGTATCGACAGCCATTTTGAAACACTTGTTCAACCAAAAAAATGATTTCTTCCATTGATAACACTATTCTGTTTTGAGTGCAAAAAAATTACCCCAGAGATGATAACCATTCACTGCATTTTTCTTCACAATCGACTGCCCAGCACATTTTTTATGACGTCATTTTCTTCATTTTTACATGGAAAGTGTAAAAAGTAAAGATAGTCCCATAGCATTTCAAATGCCGTAGGGGGTGAAGCGTTAGAGACCTCATTATGCTGGGTCATCAGCGTATGAGGTAGGGTGACCAGTTCCTTTCCTTGCTGCCTTTACTTCCCAGATTTTCTCTGGTACCCATTTTACGAGGCTGGGTCGACCTCAGGGCCGTATTGGTCGGAAAAAAAATCCCGCTCAGCTGGGGATTCGAACCCTCGACCATTTGGTTGCTAGACGAGTGCTCTAACCACTACGATGGAAAGTGTAGTGAGACTAAAAACACCTTGTATTTTAAGAAGCCACCAAGAAGTCGTTAATACATACAACAGGGCCACTTTCACCAGGATAACCAGGAACGCCACTTGGTCCTGCAGGGCCAGGGGGTCCAGGTGGTCCATCACTTCCATCTCTACCAGGGGGTCCAGGTGGGCCCTAATAGAACAGCAAATCGAAAGCAGAAAACAATAAACAAACTAAGAGGTACATTAGCAGGACTATATTTAGGTGAAAGACGAGAAATAAAAAAAAATTATGAAAGCAAAATGGATGCTCAAACACATTTGTTCAAAATGTAAACACTGCCTAGTCACAGGAAGTATTACCATAAAAATTCTGCTTAGTAGCCATTTTCTTAAATTCTGAATTCACATTATTTTTTTTAAAATAAAACATCAAGAATTTCATAAGGCACGTTTTTTTTTTTGTTTTTTTTTTTGTTTTTTTAAAACTCTTTATCTCTGAAATTAATTTCCATTCCATTAATTTTATTGACAAATTTTGATACAAGAAAACTGGAAGAAAGTTACCCTATAATTTTAAAATGTGTTTGGTTAGAAATGTACTATTCTTCACTTTATTTAGATTTTGTGTAAATGTTGCTCTAAGCTTAGATTTGCATAGTTATACAAGATCTACCAATACTGCCAGTGTTGTTTTGAAGTGAAAGACCTAGCAAAAAAAATTATGAATAGTATTACTGAATTATTGATAGATCTTTGAATTACTGATAAATTATGCTTCATAGTTTTACTGGATTCTTATCATATATCTTATATCTTATATCCTTCCCGTGCCGTTAAAAGTCACATAGGGCTCGCAAAGTAGTTCGCCAATTTTTCCTGTCTTCGGCGAGTCTTTCAACCTCATCAAAGGATTTTATGCTTATTAATTTGGCCTCTCTTAATAATGTCCTCGTCAGAGTTTCACGTGGTCTGCCTCTTTTGCTTCGGCCTGTTGTGTTCCACTTGATAGCTTGTTTTGGGATTCCCTGATCATTTCTTCTCATCAAGTGACCAACATATGTCCAGCTCCTTTTCCTGATCACCCATGAGACTGGATGTTGTTCAGTCATCTGTCTTATCTCTGCATTGTTCTTGAATTCATTCCACTTGATGCAGAGTATTTTCCTTAGGCATTTGTTTCAAAAGAGTCTAATTTCTTTTCTATTTCTTTAGTTGTTTTCCAGCTTTCGCATGCATAAATGAGGGTGGATATTACATTTGAATTGAATAGTCTTAACTTGGTGTTTGCGCTTATAACTTTTGAATTCCATATGTTCTCAAGATTCTTGAAGATTGATGCTGCGTTTGCAATTCTGATCCTAACTTCCTTTCTTGTATTTCTTTCTATTTCCATTTCTTGCTTTTTGTAAACTTTTCCTAATAGGCACTGAACACTCACTTCATGTTATACTTCTCACTTCTCCTCCCTATTTTCATTAAATAAGCCAAGAACTCACCTGTTCTCCAACATTACCTCCTGGGCCAGCCTCTCCAGTTGCACCTGAGAATCCAGGACTTCCTCTCTCCCCCTGAGGTCCTGGAGGTCCCACTCCACCTTGAGGTCCCTTTAAAAAAAGAGTAGTTTACATGTGATGTTATTACTGGCAACTCAATAGTGATTGTTACATAATATCTAAGAGATTTAACTCTTATCCTATGTTACTTCCAGCTTTAAAATTAAAAATAAAATAACTGACATCATATATTTTTGCTTCATTGTTGGGACTTTGTAACCACTAATCTGCCATAAATGTTGGGACTTTGTAACACTAAGCTGCCATAAATGTTGGGAGTTTGTAACACTAAGCTGTCATAAATGTTGGAACTTTTAACACTAAGCTGCCATAAATGTTGGGACTTTGTAACACTAAACTGCCATAAATATTGGGGCTTTGTAACACTAAGCTGCCATAAATGTTGGGAGTTTGTAACACTAAGCTGCCATAAATGTTGGGACTTTGTAACACTAAGCTGCCATAAATGTTCAAAACAGGCTTCACGCCCTATTCAGGCAAAAGATGGCAGCAGCGTACTTATATTATGAACATATCCATGTGGTCTTGAATGTTGTTTGGTTGGATCTGAGACAAAAACAACTTGAAACAGGAATATATTTATGTACGTGTACACATAAAGCAAGCAAATGAATTTAAGTGAAAAATAAAATGGCAGCCACTACAGTTTTTGTGAAGAAAAATACAGAAACAGTACACTTACAGGTGATCCACTGCTTCCTCTTTCACCAGGTAGGCCATCGCTGCCCTGTGGTCCTGGGGCTCCATTTTCACCTGCAATACCTGGGGGTCCAGACTGTCCTGGGGAACCCTGAAACAAAATAAAAATACAGGTTAGACGTTAGAAAGAAATGTCAGTCACAGGTACTTCACTCTCTTTTTTAAAAATCTCTAGCAGCGTATGATGACTGGTAACACCTGTTCTATGCAGACTCACCATCTTTCATTTTTATGTGTCATTTGTGTTTTGCAACTCCAAGTTTCTAAAATACATATGATATCAGACTACCCAATCACTTGACCAGTTGTCCATTGCAAGGATAAAAATATTATTAAGAAAAAAACTTTCATTAAAAAAATATATATATAGATTCGGATACTTCATTAAATCATATTCATGTTCCTGTAGGCAGGAAACTGCTTGTTGTAGACAGAATGACAATACAGCTTCTCTGATCATCATTCAAAAATTACTCCACCCCCCCCCCCACCCTCACCAGTAACAGTAACAGTATCTTCTGTTTTTCAAGAACATGTGAGGGTTCAGTCTTCCACCTTACACACACTAACAACAAAATCCTTTCAGAAAATGTTCCTGAACCTTTTTAATAATGAATTACTTGGAAAATACAGAATTTCTTAAGTGTTGTGATGGCAAGAAATATACTTTCTTAATACTCTAGTGGACTTGCTCTCCACAGAATCACAATTCCCTAAACTGGCTGAAAAAACCAGCCAAAAAAGCAAACTTCCACTCTTCCGTTGCCCTGATATTTTATATTGTACTTCTGTTCTCCTGGTGCCAACTTAATATGTCCCTTCTCAATCATCAGTCCCAAAAAATTCACTCAAGTGTTTCCTTCCTTTACACTTCTGATGGTCTAAAGGGGAGTGGGTTCATCTGGATCATGACTCCAAGAGGTCCACAAGCTGCTGGTCTATAACCAGTTCACAAGATTCAAGACACTACTTGAATGCTCATGTCTGCAGCTTTATCAGTGTTCCTCACTATTTGGTGAATCCAACATTCTTCCTAATATTCTGATGCATGCTTTAACACAGACCTATTGTCCTTGCCTTGGGACATTGTTTCTCTCTCCTACCATACTTGTCCTGTTGTAATGACCTATCTTTTGCTTCTGTAATTAGCAGTATTTTTATTCTACATAAACTCTAGTCATAAAAGACCAACAATTTTTTAAAAAATTATTAGCCAATATTGAAAAAATATATATGTATTCTTCACATCACTGTATGATCTTATATTTGTTATTAAATGCCTAATTGTTGCTGCAAGTTTACCGAGAAAATGTTTCAAAACATATAATAACATAACATGTAACAGATTAATGTTAGAAAAAAAAAAGGATTACCAACAAATGATAAATTTACAACTGGAAAAAAAAACTGCAAGCACAAAGGCTGCAGAAAAAAACAAAGATCAAACTGTAATTTAAAAAAATAACTGCCAGGCAATTTCATCTTCCTCAATCTCCCTAGAACTGTGAACTGGTGTTCTTTGCAGCTGATGCAGTGAAGATGTTGAGACACAGCATCATGTTAGATTGGGAGTGGGTCATGGCAGCTATTTTTTTCAGTCCCTGAATCTTATCTTATATCTTATATCCTTCCCGTGCCGTTAAACGTCACATAGGGCTCGCAAAGTAGTTCGCCAATTTTTCCTGTCTTCGGTGAGTCTTTCAACCTCATCAAAGGATTTTATGCCTGTTAACATGGCCTCTCTTAATAATGTCCTCTTCAGAGTTTCACGCGGTCTGCCTCTTTTTCTTCGGCCTGTTGTGTTCCACTTGATAGCTTGTTTTGGGATTCTCTGATCATTTCTTCTCATCAAGTGACCAACATATGTCCATCTCCTTTTCCTGATCACCCATGAGACTGGTTGTTGTTCAGTCATCTGTCTTATCTCTGCATTGTTCTTGAATTCATTCCACTTGATGCCGAGTATTTTCCTTAGGCATTTGTTTTCAAAAGAGTCTAATTTCTTTTCTATTTCTTTAGTTGTTTTCCAGCTTTCGCATGCATAAATGAGGGTGGATATTACATTTGAATTGAATAGTCTTAACTTGGTTTTTGTCCCTGAATGCAGCTAAAAAAAAAAGAGGTGGGTGTGAAATGCTTCTTTAGCAGACTCCACCACCATGGGGACTATGGAAATCCCTGCTATGCTAGGTCTTTTACTGGAGGTACCAAGAGAGAGGTGGAACAGGGTCTTGGTCACCATGGTTCACCAACTCTGATGTGGGTTGCTGACTGCCAGACTAGATGGTGTTTTTGCATTTATACTCTGTAGTTGCAGTGATGTCTTTCTCTGAGACTAATCCATTTTGAACAACTATACAGAATAAACTGGCCTCATATGAATTTTCACTAAGCTAGTAGGTTTGTCCAAGTATTTCTGAGTGGCATGGTATGAAAGTTTATCAGTAAAAACAGTCTGTGGTCTTACTCTTTCTCCCTGAGGCCCTGCAGGTCCCGATGGTCCTGATGAGCCCGGTGGTCCCACCTGACCTTGGAGTCCAGGTGTTCCTGGCTGACCTGGTTGACCAGCATTGCCTGGTAGACCAGGTTCACCAGCTGATCCTCTAGCTCCGGGAGATCCAGGTCGTCCCTAGAATGATTGAAATAAACATGAAATAAACATGAAATGAAATAAACATGAAATGAAATATACTCATGTTACAATTTTTTATAATAAATTATTGGTTTGAATTAACTCGCACAATCCTGTCAAACTGAGCATAATATTTCAGCCAAACCATACAATATAAGTCTTTCTAGAGACGAATGGAGGATGGTTCATCACATTCTGTGCCAAAATATGAGACAGACTGAAATATTTTGTTTCTTCTAGAATTTTCTGGGTAAAAGTGGATATATCCACTTAATAGTGGTCCTGACCTGTGCAGTCTAAGTGTGTCTGGCCTTAACCACATGAAACCAGGAAAGAAGAGGTTCAGAACTTGTCACAGCTAATGCTCGGTGTAGGTCAAAATGGCAACCATGTCAAAATATGTGGTTCAAACAACAAGCTGTTATTGGGTTTCTAGTAAGCTTATTCCCATTATTTTCATCCAAGACTGGAAACAGTTTATGGGGATCAGTATACAATGTGAGTACCGTAAGATATGGGGTAATTAAATTTACAAATGAAAGTGTTGGAAAAGCAATAGGATTGTTTCAAATGATGGACCCCACAATCTTCTTACTTACATCATACATCCTTCCCATCACATAGGGCTTGTATGGTAGTTCTCCAAGTTTTCCTGTTTTCAGCAAGCTTTTCAACCTCATCAAGGGATTTTATGCCTACTAATTTGGCATAGTATACATAATAAACATACTAATGTTTAATCCAGTTTGGAAAGAAGAAAAAGTCCCTCCTAAATGGAAAAAAGGAGTCTTTGTTAAAATACCAAAAAAAAAAAAAAAGGCAACCTCTTAGTGACTACAATGACTGGAGAGAAGTAACCATACTGTCAGTTGTGTCAAAAGTATTTGCAAAGTTATTCTGAATAGAATTAAAGATATAGTGGATACTGCAATGAGAGAAGAACAAGCAAGATTTCAAAAAGGCAGAAGCTGTCTTGACTAGATCTTTACTCTAAGAATAATACTCAAAGAACATATTGAAAAACAGAAACCATTAATACTGAACTTCATAGACTATAAAAAAGCATTTGATAGAATACACAGAGATTCATTGTGGAGAATTTTAAGAATATATATAATACCATCTATAATTGTCAACATCATTAATGATCTCTACAATGGATATCTTTACGCAGTCAACACAGAAGAAGGAATGAGCAAATGGTTCCAGATTGAAACAGGCATGATACAAGGATGTATATAATCTCCCTTGCTTTTTGGAATTGCCATAGGCTTTGTAATGAAAAAAATGTTGCACAGGTTAAATGGACATTGACTGGGTAAATGGGATCCAACTAGAAGATCTTGAATTTGCAGATGACATAAGTCTTATCAATGACAATGTGAAATCAATACCAAAAAAAAAAAACAGATACCCTGTCTTCACTGGCTAGTAAAATAGGACTTGAAATTAACAAGGAAACAGATAAAAATAATGAAACTTCTCATTAATCAGTCAGTCAGTCATTTGCATGTCCCTTGCAGAACTTTGCCTCCCTAACAGCTCTCCTGTAGGCCTCTCGATTGTAAGCATGATGCCCTGCTGCTGATGCATCCATTTACAGATTATCAACGATGTCTTGCAGCCATCTTTGCCTTGGTCTTCCTCTCTTTCTTTTTCAAAGTATGTACCCTTCCAAGATGGTCTTCTCTAAATTATCATGACATTTAATGTGTCCAAAATATTTAAGTTTTCTCTCTTTAATCCACTTTACTAGCCAGCCTTATTCAATATTAAGTTCATGTAGTACGGATATAATTGTTATTTTCTGTGTCCATGATATTTGAAGAACTCTTCTGTAGCATTTATATTCAAAGGCATTTATGTGTTTCTCAGCTGTTTTGTTAAGTGTCCAAGTCTCACAGGAATATGTTGCAATGGGAAATATGCATGCCTTTAAAATTCTTATTTTTGTAGTTCTGTCTGTTCCTCTCCACAGCTTCTTTAGTTGTTTTACCTTCTGAAGAATGATAGATGTCCTCCTTTTAATTTCCCTCATTGTATCTCTATTATTAGTTAGTAATGATCCAAGATGTTCAAAACTCTCCACTTCTTCCAATTGTTCCTCCTTGATATATATTTCAGCTGCCTTATTTTCTCATTAATCACAAAGGAAAAATATATGCAGAAGGAACAGCTGTTGAAAAAGTAAACCATTTTGCATATCTCGACAGCTACATAGACCAGGATGGTGACATCAGAAAGAAAGTTAGAATTAGAACTGCAAAAGCAGCGTTGACCTTCAAGAATCTTGAGAACATATGGCATTCGAAAGCTATAAGCACAAAAACCAAGTTAAGATTATTCAATTCAAATGTAATATTCACCTTCATTTATGCATGCAAGAGCTGGAAAATAACTAAAGAAACAGACAAGAAATTTGACTTTTTTTTAAACAAATGCCTAAGGAGAATATTCAGTATAAAGTAGGCATAACATCCCTTGATGGGGTTGAAAACCTCGCCAAAAACAGGAAAACTTGGCAAACTACCACGCGAGCCCTATATAATGTTCAACAGCACAGGTAAGATGTAAGAATTTGGCATCTCTTAACAATGTCCTCTTTAGAGTTTAATGTGGTTGGCCTCTTTTTCTTCAGCCTGTTTGTTCCACTTGATAGCTTGTTTTGGGATTCTCTGACTGTTTCTTCTCATTGCATGACCAATATAAGTCCATCTCCTTTTTCTGATCACCGATGAAACAGGTTTGTTCCTCATCTGCCTTATTTCTGCATTATTCTTGATTAATCTACTCTTACACTGGCAGAAATTTATTGAAATTGGTGCGGACTATATCATAAAATAGTTACATAATCTTACAAGTAAATGGTAAAGTTGCAATTCTTTGTTTTCATTTTATTCAAATATGTAAACCCACTTTTTCTCATCACTAATTTGAAAGTAAAACTGTGAAATCCTCAATCGCAGTGACCTAGTGATACATAATCAAAGACTATATACAGACTGCAATAGTTTACCGATTAACTATGGCATAGTTGTGGAATCCAGGTAGATTATTTTGTAAACTCAGAAGAGGTAAGATCTGGCTATAATTAAATTTAATAGTTTATCTTGCTTTGTAAGAATTTGTGATCAAAGGGTTAGTGTGTCATAATAGCCCATTCTGAAAAAAAAAAACAAAGGGGAAATGTGAATAGAGAATAAAACCAGTCATACAAAAAAGACAATACTTTTCTGTCATGAGGAAACAGAAGTTAGACAATATGACAGTCACTGGAAAGCTCAAAGAAAAATGAAAGAAAAGGAAGACCAAAAGAAGAATATCTGAACTGACTGACCAACTGGTACAGAAAATGACAGTCAATAGATCAGATCTTAGATATCCAGACCCATACAGAATGAAAATGCATCAACACCAATGGCTATCAACACACCAAATAATGACATATGAATGAAACTTTCTCAGCTGAAACTTAAAAAAAAAAAAATAACTGGAATTTAGAATGAAACAATCAATTTTCTTACAGGTTCTCCAGCAACACCAGGTTCACCTTGTGTTCCACGAGGTCCGGTATCACCCTAAAATAAAGCAAAAACATTTTCAACATTAAATCTAACAGCTTAAGTCATATCTTCTAAACACTCATTTAACACACTTTTAACTTAGCTAAAAAAAACTTTCTCATTTAACATACTTTTAACTCAATACAAAACTTTCTCATTTAGCATACTTTTAACTTAGTACAAAACTTTACTAAACTCAATCAACTAAAAAAAAAAAAGTCACAATATATCATATTCCTGTGGTCTATATCTTTTTGTCATAGAGTGTGTTTTTTAGACATATTCTTCTTTGAAGTGCTTCCTAATAATGTTAGTTCATACATTGTTTGAGTGTAGTACATTTTACACTCCATGAATCAAATACTTTCACATTCTGCTAAATAAAAATAGTAGTTAAATAAAAGAGGCATAATGTCAGACTGAATGAAAGTATGAGGAGGTTGTCACAACATCTTTTACTTACTCTTGCTCCAGCTGCACCGTCATCACCAGATGCTCCAACCTCACCTGGCAGACCCTGGGGTCCGGGTGAACCAGGAGGTCCAGCAGGTCCAGGTGCTCCATCACGGCCAGGTGCTCCAGTTGGGCCAGACTGTCCAATTTCACCTGGGGCACCCCTTACACCTTTCTCTGCGGCTGTTCCAATTTGTCCAGGTGGACCACTTGGACCTGGTGGCCCTTGTTCTCCAGGTTGTCCAACCTCTCCATCTCTTCCATTCTCTCCAGGAGAACCCTAGTGTTATTTCAATTTAAGAAACATTTTCTTTATAGTGTGGACACTTGTTTTTTTTTTCAAACAAAAAGAAAAAAAAGGTAAGAGTAAAAAAATACATCTAAAAAGTATATAAAACAGTTCTTTCTCTCATCACTTTATTCTGCTCCAATATGTGTGTGATGTTAATTTTACACTTTCCTTTTATGCATGTAGGGCACCTGAGTGGTGAAGTGGATAGTTCACTAGCTTCTCATGGTGAAGGTCTATGGTTTGAATCTGGCCAGAGAGAGAGACACACACACACACACACACACCCCTCCCACAGTCACCCAGCTGTAGAAATTGGTACCTGGCTTCTTCAGGAGCTGTGGAAGGAAAGACAGCCTAGTGTGATGCTGACCACATCACCGTCATTTATATGATAGGTCAAGGTACTAACACCATATTCTTCAGGGTGCCTCCAGGCTTACCTTTGGCTTTTATCTTCTTATGCATCTTTTATCTTCTTATGCATCTTTTATCTTCTTATGCATCTTTTAAAAAACATGATAAACAGTCGGGAAATTACTCAAGATAGAAGACCAAATGTCAGTCGAACATTCATTCATTCATTCATTTGCATGTCCCTTGCAGAACTTTGCCTTCCAAACAGCACTCCTGTAGGCCTCTCAGTTGTGAGCAAGATGGCCTGCCGCTGCTGCATCCATTTGCAGATCATCAACGATATCTTGCAGCCATCTTTGTTTTGGTCTTCCTCTCTTTCTTTTTCCCATTATGTATTCTTTAATACAGTCATCTCTAAATTATCATGACGTTTAATGTGTCCAAAATATTTAAGTTTTCTCTCTTTAATCATCTTTACTAGCCAGTCTTCTTCAATATTAAACTCTTGTAGTATAGATATATTTGTTCTTTTTTGTGTCCATGATATTTGGAGAACTCTTCTGTAGCATTTACATTCAAAGGCATTTCAAACTCTAAGCTATTTGTTTCTAAACCAATTCCACTACTCAGAAATAAATATTCTCCTTCTTTCACTTTCCAAGTTCCTGTTGTTCTGTCAGACTGGGACTGTGAGCAGGAAGTTCTTTGTACCCAATGTGGTGAAGGTGTTAAAACATCATATTAAACTGACAGTAGGTTATCTTACATCCTTCCTGTGCCGTTAAACATCACATAGAGCTCACGTAGTTGTTTGCCAAGTTTTCCTGTTCTCAGCGAGTTTTTCAACTTCATCAAGGGATGTTATGCCCACTAAGCTGGCTTCTCTTAACAATGTCCTCTTTAGAGTTTCACATGGTCAACCTCTTTTTATACAGCCTGTTGTGCTCCACTTGATATCTTGTTTTGGTATTCTCTGATTGTTTCTTCTCATCATATGGCCTACATATATCCATCTTCTTTTTCTGATCACCCATGAGAGAGTAGGCTATGGTGGCTATTAGTTTCAGCGCCTTGGTGGAGCTAAATAGCAGTATTATGGAATACTTCTTGGGCAGATTCCACCATCATGGAACTATAGCAATCCCTGCCACATTAGCTAGGCTGGGCTTATTACTAGGAAACCAACAGAGATGTGGGACATGGATTTGGTTGGTTATGGTTTGCCAGTCCTGAAGCAAGAAGTCAGCTATGGGTTCTTACATACAACATCAGACAGTGTCTTAATCCCCTCTGCCAAAATTATTTGTAAGCAGTGACAGATCAGTCATTTGATTGAAGAGACTCAAGCTTAAGGTCCCAGCACAAAAGAAGAGAAAAAAAACTGCAAATACAGATTGTTTCATGTAAGTCATTTGCATCTTTACTGGCACATTATGCTATCCAAAACATGGTGACATATCAGTATAGTGTTTGGTATGTGTAACAGAACATAATGTAGTAGAAGTTAAGATCATAACTAAAGAGGTAAAGATGTAACAGTATGAGTTGTGAACCAGTGTCACATTACACAGTCAGACTATAAATGCTCTGCTGCCTAGTCAGCGGCTGACAAAGAAACTGCCATCTAGCATCGCCATCAGCATGAACTCTAGAGTGGAATCAGCCATACATCAGGAGATGGATGGCATAGGTAAAAAAAGTGGGGACCCTTACTAAGTTTAAAATAGGTATCTGAATGGTAGTTGAGCTGTCTGCATCTTTAGGTAAGAAAAGAACATTTGGTGGGGGGGGGGGGGTTATATTTTTTTCTCTAGTGGCTTGCTTCAATATATTTCATGAACTGTTTTTACACAGCTGCATTAACAGCTCGTCGCTGAACAGGTTAAAAGCATTCTTTTCGAATAAACTCACTCTGTTTCCTCTTGGTCCAGCACGTCCTTGGGGTCCTCTCTCGCCAGGGATTCCCTACAACAGACATGAGAAATTAAGTTGTTAACTTCTGAAGTATAAGACATTAATAAGAAATAACAAAGGAAAATCAGAGAAATGTAAATAAAAATAAAGAATGATGGAGAATGCAGACAAGGTCTAAGTTTTTAAAAAAGTGACCTATTAAAAAAAATCTGCAGATAATTTTAGAAAAAAAAATATTAAAACTGAAAATTACACCATAAAGGTGAAATGTTAAAACTATTTAAAAGTAAAAGTAAAAAACTATACATGTAGATAAGGCCAAGCCAAGTTAATCTTTGACTTGTGAAAGAAAAGAAACAAAACTTTAATAAAATGTTCTGAGTGATCTTACCTGAAGTCCAGGTCCTCCAGAATCACCTCTAGGTCCTGATGGTCCTGGTGGGCCCTGAAATTAAAAATTCAGGAATGAGCTACATGTACAGATTTTGTGTGTGAGTGGTATGTTTTTTTTAAAAACATTATTAAATAGTTCACTCATTTTGATGTGACTATATCTAGTAAGTGGACAAACTGGCAAATGGTTTGACATGTGAAATAGGAAGAAGAGAAGACAGAATTTGAAGTATGCATTTAAATCAAGAGAATTATAGAAAGAAAAAGAAAAGGAAGACAGAATGGTAAACAGAAAGTATGGCAACAGAATGAAAGACGATTGACTAATATTCAAAGAAAAAGAAAAGAAAACAAATGTAGAAAAGATAAAAAAATAGAATGAAGAAAAATACTTGTAACTGTATCCACTCCAGATCACAGAGCTATGTAAACTGACAAACAGAAGATAGTCGAACAATATTTTTAAAAAAGAGAGTAAAATTAAATAAAAATAAAATTACTGAAAACAAAAATGTAATACAGATACAGAACAAACAGGGCTGATGGGAAAGAAAAAAGTTATAAACGTTCAAGTTTCAACAATAAATTTTTATTATTATGTGACATGCTGGATAATGTTAGATTCATGCTTCTCAGTTTTGTGTGATCCTTGGTGTTTCTGATCAACTCAGATCTTTTTATTTTTCTATTCCACTTGGTCATTCCAGTGAGATATTTTTCTCTTGACCTTCCTCTCCATTTTTATCTTGAATTTTCCAATCATTACTCATTCATTCATTCATTTACATGTCCTTTGTGGAACTCTGCCTCCCTAACAGCTCTCCTGTAGGCCTCTCACTTGTAAGCAAGATGCCCTGCTGCTGATGCATCCATTTGCAGATCATCAATGATGTCTTACAGCCATCTTCGTCTTGGTCTTCCTCTCTTTCTTTTTCCCATTATGTACCCTTCTAAGATGCTCTTCTCTAGATTATCATGACGTTTAATGTGTCCAAAATATTTAAGTTTTCTCTGTTTAATCCTCTTTACTAGCCAGCCTTCTTCAGTATTAAGTTCCTGTAGTATGGATATATTTGTTCTTTTTTGTGTCCATGTTCATGATATTTGAAGAACTCTTCTGTAGCATTTACATTCAAAGGCATTTATGTGTTTCTCAGCTGTTTTGTTAAGTGTCCAGATCTCACAGGCATACGTTGTGATGGGAAAGATGCATGCCCTTAAAAATCTTATTTTTGTAGTTCTATTTGTTCCTCTCCATACATTCTTTAGTTGTTTTACTTTCTGAAGAGCGATAGATGTCCTCCTTTTAATTTCCCTCATTGTATCTCCATTATTAGTTAGTAATGATCCAAGATATTAAAAACTCTCCAACTCTTCCATTTTTTCCTCATTGTTACATATTTCAGCTGCCTTGTTTGTTTTGTCAGATGTCATCAATTTAGTTTTCTTCGCATTAAGATAGAGGTTTTGCTCTTCGCTGTTCTTACGGACTGACATAATTAGTTTATCCATTCTAATCATCACTAGGTTCTCCAATTCCCATGACATGTCCAAGAAATTTTGATTGTCTTTTTCTTATCATTTTAACTAGTCTCTGTTGTTCTGAAACTTCTTTGAGGACCCCTTCATTTGTTCTTTTTTTTTCTGTCTGTCCAGGGTGTTTGTTGCATCCTTCTCCAAAACCACATCTCTGTTGCTTCCAGTTTCTTTGTCATCTTTTTGTTGCTTGTGGAAGTTCTATAACCATATAGCAATTTTGACTCTATATAGACCTGAGGTTCTCTTTTCTTCACTTCTAGGGACACTTTCTTACTTGCTAGCATCTTCTTCATGTCATAAAAAGCTGCTTCTGCTTTACCTATTCATGACTTTCTTTCATCTGTGCACTTGCCATAAACTGTTACTGTTGTTCTGAGGTAAATGTCAGCATTACCTCATTCTTAAGAACACTGCACTTTTGGTATGTTTACTCTTTTTAATATTACCTTTACTTTTGTCTTGTTGCTGCTTAGCTCTAAACCTCTTTTATTACTCTCCTAAGTAATCTTGTTTACTAATTTCTGCAAACTGCTTTCACTTTTTTCTGTTAGCAGTGCTATCCACGTACCTAGCTTGTTGATATTAAGAAGTAAAGATAGTCCCATAGCATTTCAAATGCCGTAGGGGGTGAAGCGTTAGAGACCTCATTATGCTGGGTCATCAGCGTATGAGGTAGGGTGACCAGTTCCTTTCCTCGCTGCCTTTACTTTCCAGATTTTCTCTGGTACCCATTTTACGAGGCTGGGTCGACCTCAGGGCCGTATTGGTCGGAAAAAAAATCCTGCTCAGCTGGGGATTCGAACCCTCGACCATTTGGTTGCTAGACGAGTGCTCTAACCACTATGCTAGCCGGCCCCTGTTGTTGATATTATGGCCTCCTTTTTTTTTATTTTTAAATTTTTAATGTCTCTCATGATGTTTTCATTGTCCAAGTGTATCTCTCTCTCTCTGAACCTTAAGTGCCCAGGGCACATGGGGCTTCCGCAAGGGTTTTCCACAAATGCATGTCCTTTGCCTTTTTTTCTGCTCTTGCCAAGGTGAGCCCTCTGTTGCTCAACATCCTTTCTGTTGTTCTTCTCCATGTCTCTTTTGGCCTACCCTTACTTCTGTTCCCCTGTGGTGTCTATCTTAGCGCTATTTTTGGTAGTGAGTTGTCAGTCATTCGGAGCACATGTCCTAACCATCGCCAGCGTCTTTCCTCAATATTTACTGTCAGTGGCTTCATCTGCATTTCTGCCAATAAGATGTTATTTCTTATGGTGTTTGGGTCCAAGTGTATAATGAGAATAAATCAATGACAGTGCACGCTCTTGTCTTGTGTCTTGTTTTATAACCTGATATTCACCTATGCCATTGCTCACTCTTTCTGCTGCTTTTTTTTATTTCAGCACATACTCTTAATAATTCTCATATTTTTACTATCTGTATTAAGGTTTTCTAGTATATATATATATATATATATATATATATATATATATATATATATATACTAGTTCTGCAAGTAAAATTTTCATGAATAACAACCACAATTTTGCATTTCTCAAAAAATTATGCTAAATCATGGTCCACTATACGTATTTCTTCAGTCTGAGAAGAATGCACATCAGACAGGCCCAATTGAATAAAAGTTAAAACATTACATCACTGAAATATTAATGTTTCTAAAATCACTATAAAACACAGATTACATATTCAAACAGTTTACTTAGTGTATGTTGAAAAGTCAAAATAAGAGTTTCTAGTCATTTTTCCAGCCCTTGTGATAAGAGCAGGATTTTGCTAAATAGAATTAAAACAATGGTAGATAGTAAACTATGCAAAAGTAGGTGAAGGAAATGAAGATAGAAGAAGAATCATGGGAAGAGAAGGAATCGGAGAAATAAATGAAAATGGAGAAAGACTGTGCAGTTTCTGTGAAGAAAACATGATGACCATCGGAGGGACAATTTTCCAACACAAAAACATCCATAAGGTGACTTGGAGGTCACCAGATAAAACCACAGAAAACCAAATCGATCACATACTAATAAACAACAAGTGGAAACGGTCACTACAAGATGTGCGAGCAAGGAAAGGAGCAGATATAGGAAGTGATCACAACCTTCTGGTAGCAAAAATAAAACTAAAATTAAGGAAAGCCAGAATCGGAGAACACAGAAAGATACATTTTGATACAAGAAAACTGATAGACCAGCAAACAAGAAATGAATTCTCAATAGTACTTAAGAACCGCTTCAGTGTCCTACAAGACGAAGCAGAAATGTCCATATTAGAGTTCAATAAAACACTACAGGAAACAGCAAAAGAGGTGCTGGGATATCGGAAAAGGAGAAAAGAGGAATGGATAAGTGAGACCACATGGGAAAAGATAGAGCAAAGAAAAGAAATCAAGAAAAAATTACTGAACACCAAATCACAACGGCTTAAAGAACGAGTTTTAAGTAATTATGCACAAAAAGACAAAGAAGTGAAGGAATCATGCCGTCAAGATAAACGTCAGTATTATGACAACTTAGCAGAGACAGCAGAGAAAGCAGCATATACAAATGACATGAAAACCATATATAAAATCACAAAGCAGATGACAGGTAACTTCAATACAAGATGTGAAAGTGCAGTAAGAACACAAAATGGACAACTGGTCAGTGGAGAAAGAGAAAAAATTGAAAGATGGAGGGAACACTTTAACACCCTACTAAACAGAACGCAAGCAGCACAAGCAATAGATATACCTGAAGCAAAAGCGGAACTAAACATCAATACAGGACCAATAACAATAAATGAAGTAAAAGAGGCGATAAAGATGCTAAAATCAGACAGGGCACCAGGTGAAGATGAAGTGACTGCTGAGATGTTGAAAGCAGAAGAAACAGAAACACCAAAACAACTTTGCCGGATATTACAACAAATTTGGGATTTAGAAAAAGCCCCAGAGGAGTGGAAAACTGGTCTTATAGTAAAACTACCAAAGAAGGGTGACCTCAGAGATTGCGGGAACTGGAGAGGCATTACCCTACTGCCACTCACTAGTAAAGTATTTTGCAGAATAATCATCAACAGAATTGTACCAATACTTGAGGAAAAACTTCGGAAAGAGCAGGCAGGATTTAGGAAAGGAAGATCATGCATAGACCATATATTTGTACTTAGACAAATATTAGAACAGGCAAATGAGTGGCATAGCACAACATATGCATTATTCATAGATTTTGAGAAAGCCTTTGACAGTGTCAACAGAGATGCACTGTGGAAAATCCTAAGATGGCATGGCCTCCCCCATAAAATAGTTAATGTAATCAAAGCCCTATACGAGGGTTTTCAGTGCAAAGTTATCTGTGGAGAACATACCTCCAGCAGCTTTAGGGTACAAACAGGAGTGAAACAGGGATGTGTACTATCACCAACATTATTTATCTTGGCAGTAGACTGGTTAATGAAGGAGGCAACATCAGACAAACGCAGAGGATTACAATGGACCCTTAACACAGTGCTGGAGGACCTTGACTTTGCGGACGACATTTGTCTATTATCAAGCAGTCACAAAGATATGCAAGATAAAATAAACAAGTTAACCCAGAATGCAAACAACATAGGACTAAAGATCAACGTAGGAAAGACAAAATTAATGAAGCAAAATGTGAACAACAGAAATGTACTCAGAGTAGATAACAAGTTAGTGGAGGAGGTCAACGAATTTGTATACCTTGGCAGCAGAGTAGTAGAAAATGGAGACAGCACAGAGGACATCAACAGCAAACTTACTAGAGCAAACCAGGCTTTTGCAATGCTACAGAATATATGGAAATCAAATAAACTAAGCATAAATATGAAAATCAGGATATTTAAGAGTAATGTTCTAAGTGTACTACTCTATGGAAGTGAATGCTGGAAAATCACCAAAACCATAGAAAACAAGTTGAATTCTTTCCAGACTAAATGTTTACGTAGAATTAAAAAAATATTTTGGCCAAACACCATAAGAAATAACATCTTATTGGCAGAAATACAGATGAAACCACTGACAACAATTATTGAGGAAAGACGCTGGCGATGGTTGGGACATGTGCTCAGAATGACTGACAACTCACTACCAAAAATAGCGCTAAGATGGACACCACAGGGGAACAGAAGTAAGGGTAGACCAAAAGAGACATGGAGAAGAACAACAGAAAGGATGTTGAGCAATAGAGGGCTCACCTGGGCAAGAGCAGAAAAAAAGGCGAAAGACAGGCATTTGTGGAAAACCCTTGCGGAAGCCCCATGTGCCCTGGGCACTTAAGGTTCAGAGAGAGAGAGAGAGAGATAGTAAACTAAGAGAAGAGCAAGAAGGTTTCAGGCAAGGAAGATCCTGTACTGACCACATTGCTACAATGCGAATAATAGTAGAGAGGAGTGGAGTGGAATTCCTCGCTGTTAGTTACATTCATTGATTATGAGAAGGCATTTGATAGTTTAGATCGTATAAAGCAATGGAAACTACTGGAACACTATGGTATCCCGGCCAAGATAACAAAGCTTATAAAGACCATATATGAAGGAACAACTTGTAGAATCGTGCATGGAGGAACTCTCACAGAAAGTTTTAAAGTGGAAATAGGCATGCAGCAGGGATGTTTGCTGTCACCATTCCTATTTCTTCTAGCAATTGATTGTATCATGAAAACTACCACACAAAGGAAAAGAAATGGGATACAATGGACATTGTGGAACCAATTGGAAGATCTTGACTTTGCAGGTGATGTGGCACTTCTGGCACACAGCCACACACAGATGCATGAGAAACTTCAGATCCTAATCAAGAATTCAGCTAAACTGGGACTATATATTAACAGACAAAAAACAAAGATAATGAAAAGTAATAGTTTGAGCAATAGCCTCATAGTATATGAGGGAGTGCCAGTTGAGGAAGTAGAGTATTTCACATATTTAGGCAGCATAGTGGATAAATATGGGGGAACGGAAAAGGATGTTAAAGCTAGAATAACCAAGGCCAGGACAGCATTTTATCCAACTTAACAAAATATGGTCATCTAAGAACATCAAATGAGAAATTTAGGCTTTTCAATACAAACGTAAAGACTTTCCTGCTATATGGTTCAGAGACATGGGTTATGACCAAGACAATACAACAGAGGATACAAACATTCATGAACTACTGCTTGAGGAGAATTTTAAACATTAAATGGCAGGACAAGATCAGAAATGAGGAGGTCTGAGAAATGGCAGGACAAGAACCTATTTTCTTACAAATCATGTCCAGGAAGTGGGGGTGGACTGGCCACCCTCTGAGGAAACCCAACACCAGCAAAGCAAGACAGGCACTGACATGGAATCCTCAAGGAAATAGAAAACAAAGAAGACCTAGACTTCATCATCATCATCAGGTGCCTAGACTTACTTGGAGAAAATAAATTATGACAGTGCTCAGAGACAAGGAATACACATAAAAGGAAGCAGAGAATAATTCCAAGAACAGGGATGACTGGAGAGCCTTTATCCTTGGCCTATGCTCTCAGGGGAGTGAAAGGTGATGATGATGATGATGATTATGATGATGATGATGATGATGATGATGGTGATGGTGATGGTGATGGTGATGATGATAGAATTATGAAATAATTTGATTTTTTAAAAAAAGTCTTTGAAGGTTGAGGAGAAATGTTCATTATACTCACACTCTGTCCTTGATCACCTGGGGGTCCAACAATTCCTCTCTCACCCGGGGTTCCTCGAGGACCAGCTAGTCCAACCTCACCTGGAAAACCTTGTTGTCCCTAACATAAGAAACATGTGACCATGTGTCATCAGGATAATGCCATATATGCATAAGGTGCAGAGTTATGGAAATAGAAGTTTACTCAATGCCTAGTTTTTTATCGACATTTAGTTTCATAACTGCGGCAGAGCAGCTCTATTTTTAGCATCATGACTTCCATTCTGGTGTTCTTATGCTGTTAAATATTTTGTTTTTTATTTCCTTTTTCATTTAAATTTATTTTCATGGGAGGTAGGATATGGAGTGAGATTATTCAGTCACTTCCGGTGTTTTATTCTTCCATTTAGGAACTGGCAATTTGTAATCCTGATGGGTCATATATTCTGAAGCTGTATCTGCTGAGACTCATTCTGCATCTTATATTTTGATGCTGTATGTACTTATCCTGATGCTGTGTCACATATTCTGATGGCATATTCACTCATTATGATGCTGTATCCACTCATTCTGATGTTGTATCACTAATTTTTATTCTGTATCACATATTTTGATGCTGTTTTCACTCATCCTGGCCCTACATATACACATCATGATACTATACCCAAATGCCATTGAATACTGAATTTGCACAATCTGACACTCATACTCATACAATATAGACATTTACTGATACTGCACGCACTCATCCCCATAATGTAATTGTACATCCTAATACTGTATCTGAGATTGGTGCATCTATTAGGCCAATTAGGCAGCTTCCTACCAGACAGGCCTCAGAAGCAGTCTTACACTGATCAGTTATTCTTGCTTAGAACACAAAATAGCATAGCACCAGGTCTGGTTTTACACAGATATTCTGATGCTGTATCCACACATCTTGATACTGTATCCATATATTCTTTTACTATATCCACACATCCTGATAATCATTTGGTTAAATATGGCTTACCTTGTCAGTGATTTTATTGATTTTTAATAACCCTTCTATTGTATTGAAAACTGGTTTAATGATTTTTAATAAACCTTTTCCTGTATCACCCCTCCCCTGTCCCCACAATATGCCATTGTGAATACTTTCACTTAGAACTTTTCAAACTTTTTATAACATGTTCTGAGTTAACATTTACGTTAATTGTGCTCTTTTCTTTTTTAGTTCGAAGTAAATAAAGCCATGTTGTGAAATGTTCTTATTTGCCTTTCTTATAATGTTTAACCTCTGTTATTTTATATGATAATACATTATTCTCTGTTTTATTTCTGTTACTAAATCACTTTTTTGTTTCTAGCATCTCAAGAAAATAAATATTGCAATAATTACATAATGTTACTTATATTTTTGCTTTCATACAAATTAGTCTTCATTATACAAATGAAATAATTTGCAGAAAAAAAACTGGCATCAGAGGAAGATTGAAGTTACCCTTTCTCCTACAACTCCAGCTTCACCTGGTGATCCACCTCTGCCTGGAGTACCTGGTCTTCCATCAGATCCACGTGGTCCGGGAGCTCCAACAGCACCCTATAATTAGATTAGTCATGTAATTAATCTATATATTTATATAAATGGATGCATGTTTGTGTGTTCCAACATAGCTCTAGAACACCTGGAGCAATTTCAACTAAACCTGGAGAAAAGTACTATATGGGGTAATATATCCCTAGCACCCCTAGGGAGGCCTCGGGCTTGGGGTGGGATGGGGGTGACAAAATTGACTGATATTAATGTCGAGTCCACAGTTTTCGATGTTGCTGAGATGAATAGTGACACTTCCAATGCCATTTATGTCCAAATTCAGCCCCCATCTGCATGGGGGGAGGGTGAGAGGGGGTGAAAATTAGTGTGGGATCTCCAATTATTTTACTATGGAACCTTGACCCGCCAAAACTTTGCAACGGCACAAGGCTGTGTGTAAAGAGGATGCTGAGCAATGTAGTTGAAGCAACTATCTTAACAGAAGAGGGTGAAGCAGTTTTTATCCCACAGATACCACTCATCCTGGTGGATCTCCCTTTTAACTTTAAGAGTTTGCAATTTCCAGTGAGACTTACAATCTTGATCACAATCAACAAGTCACAGGGGCAGTCTACACATTATAGAGTAAAGTCTTTTACAAATTCACTATAATATTAATTTAACTCAAAACTTGATTATATACAACATTTTTAGTTTCACTTCCAGCAGCAAGAATAAATAATGTCTTGGGTGACTTGAGCAAGCAACATAAAGTTGTCCGTGGGAGAAACACGGTGATCTCAAATCCACTCCGCACTATGAATAATTAATAAATTCCCGAGCAACATCGGGTAATCAGCTAGTAAAATATATACAGTGCAGCATTGCTGCAATGTGCATGAGCAAACTTTATTTTCAGAAGATAAGAAACTGCACACATAGATCATTTCTGACATTATACCATTCATTTCTCAGCTTTATTCTGTCACAAACATTCAACATCAGTTTAGTATGGGATGGATGGATGGATGGATGGACGGATGGATGGATGGATGGATGGATGGATGGATGGATGGATGGATGGATGGATGGAAGAAATAACAGACAGAAAGACAGATTTATGGACAGATGATGATAAATTGTTAGGTGACTGAACAGACACTCTGACATACTAACATACAGACAGGTGGAAGAGAGGATAGTCCAGAATATGAGTACATGGATGAAGCAAGATGACTGATAATGAAACTAATATATACAAATTACAGATGTTAATGTGATCACTGACTCATGCTTCATGCTTGACAGCCTGTTACTTATTTACTGGGTGCCATGCCGCATGGCGTAGGCAATCATTTCTCTCCACAATTCACTGTCATTAGACTTCATTATGAGATTCACCAGTGACTTTCTTCCTAGCCACACTGACAGCCCATCCAGTAACTTCTCTCTCTCTCTCTCTCTGTCTTCCTCTGTCTTTTCTTCCCTCAAATTTTCCAGTTGCCACAGTGTGTTCCAATTTTCCTCTTCTCAGGAAAAGGTCTATAAATCTCGCTTGTCTGCCTCTGATCTTTGCTATAATTTGCTATTAAACTCCAGGCTCTCTTAAGACTTCTTCGTTGGTTTTCTTAGCTGTCCATGGTACCTTCAACATCCTTCTTATGAACCACATTTCCATGGCCTCCATATTCTCACTGTACTTATTCATAGACCATGCTTCACACCCACACAAAAAAATTGGCTCGATGTAACATTTAAGTATTCGGAATCTTGTTTCCATTGATATGGATCTGTTGCACAAGATGTTTTTCATTTTCTAGAATGCTGACTTGCCTGAGCACATTTGTTTTTTTTTTCATTGTGACATTTCCCATCAGTTGTTATAACTGTTCTTAAATACTTGAATCTATCAACTTGTTTCATATTAGTGCCATCGATGGTAGTGCTACATTTTGGTGGTATTCTTTTCTTTGAGATGACCATCACTTCAGTCTTCTTTTTGTTCAGGTTGAGACCTTTATTTTTACTTTCATGAACCATGATGTCCAGAAGAGCCTGTAGCTCCCCTTCACTTTTAGCAATCAGAACTGTGTCGTCTGCATATCTGGTTTTCAGGTGCCAGATACTCGCTTTTTGCCCCTTCTCCTGTCAGTTTAAACAGTTCTGCCATGAGAAACCCAGGAGCTGGACTTGGACTGTCAGAGGCTATTTGAGACGCACGCCTTGGAGACATTTAACTGAAGTGGAGAGTTTATCCTCCACCCCATCTCCGGCTATTACAGTCCTGTTAATTCACTAACTACTAATACTTGACTGACTTCTTAATTCACTAATACTTGATTAAGATGTTAATTTACTGACTGATTAATATTTGACTGATTTGTAAATATGTGGGCTGACTGATTAATATGTGACTTATCTAGTAATTCACTTAGTGACAAATACTTGACTGACCTGTTAATTCACTGACTAATAAGTGAACGACCTGTAAATTCACTAATACTTGACTGACCTTGTGGTTTATTAGAAGAATGTTGCGAATCCCCTGGACAGCAAAACTAACTAATGAAGAATGTAGGAGAAGAGCTGGAGAGACAAAAAACCTTGTCAAAAAGACAAGAGAGAGACAATGTACTTTCATAGGACATGCAATGAGAAGAGGGGGCATTGAAAATATTATAACAACAGGAAAAATAGAAGGAAGAAGATCAAGAGGAAGACCAAGAGAAATGATACTGGACAGTCTGATGGGATGGTGTGAGAGAAGATCACCAACTGAACTGATGGCCTGCATGAAGGATCGGATACTCTGGAGAAGCATAATAGCCAACGCCAGTCGGCACGGCACATGATGATGATGATGATGATTGACTGACCTGTTTATTCACTGACTGACTAACACTTAACTAACCTGTTTATTTAATGTCTGACTAATACTTAACTAACCTGTTAATTCACTGACTAATACTAAACTAAATTGTTAATTCTCTAATACTTGACTGACCTGTTACTTCACTAATATTTGACTAACATTTTTCTTCACTAATACTTGACTAACATGTTTATTCACTGATAAATACTTAACTAACTTGTTAATTCACTGACTAGCACTTAACTAACCTGTTTATTTACTGACTAATGCTTGACTGACCTGTTTATTCACTACCTAATGCTTGACTGACCCATTAATTCACTAACTAATGCTTGACTGGTTGACCTGTTAATTCACTGACTAACGCTTGACTGACCTGTAATCCTGGTTGGCCTGGAGATCCCTGAGCTCCTGATTCACCTGGAGGGCCCTAAAGAGATGATTATTATATAAATGCTTACTGCATTGTACCATTATTTATCTGCTGTAAGCTCATCTATACAGATATCTATTTTCTACCTGCATGCCTACAAGAAATTCATTCAATAATGGTGGTTTTTAAAAAAAAGCATATATCAAAGGATTGTGGAAGTAGCCAAGCACTGCCCAGTCCAACGGACTTTATTATTGATCCTGCCAATGCTTAACTGGCACAGTTAGACATGAGGAAAAATAAGCAGTGACTGTGCTGCTAGGTCCAGTGACTTTACTGCTAGGTCCAGTGACTGTGCTGCTAGGTCCAGAGACTGTGCTGCTAGGTCCAGTGACTGTGCTGCTAGGTCCAGTCTCTTTGCACTTGTGCCTAATGTGTGCTTACTTTACTTGAGAAATTTGTATAGAGAAAATGCTTTGTCAAATTTTACAATGATTCCTCCCTTGCCCCCCTTGAGTTGCTGAATCAGTTTGAAAGGAAGAATGAGATTTATACATTTAGTATAGTTGCAAGGAATGTCAGAAGATTGCGAGTAATTACACAAGGTATCTCCCACTTGAATTTACTCCTCTTGTCTTTAATCCTCTAAAAGCATCCATAAGGAAGTGAGTTTGATGGACTGAGTCAGTCTATCTATTAACTGATTTGTCTAACAAATAATTCACTGACTTCTAACGTTTTCTTTAACTTATATTCCTATGTTGAAAAGAAACTGTCAAAGTCCCCTTTATTCATCATTTTTAATCACAGCTGGTCTGTATAATCAGTTTACATCACACAACGATACTCTAGTTACTGAATAAGCATTTCTAGCTACTGCCTTTTAAACTTATCAAGTGTTATTATTTTGTTTTCAATTTCAGATGTTGAGCAGATACATTCTGATGAGCCACTTAGAAGTTGATTTGGTCACAAGTAAAAAATCATAGCACTGAGACACATATTTGTGCAGCATAATACTCTATACAATAATATATAAACATTTGTTCCATTATAATTAAATATATGCATAAATAAATAAATAAAATAATATAATGAGCATTGCTGCTGTATAGCTTTAAAATTCTTGATCACAGCTTGAAAATTTTCCTTGAAGTTTATAGTCAATTCATTATAAATCCACTAGGTTTTGGGAAATTCATAAAAAAATCCACATGTCCTTGGGGAAAATTATCATAAATCCACATGTCCTTGGGGAAAATTATCATAAATCCACATGTCCTTGGGGAAAATTATCATAAATCCACATGTCCTTGGGGAAAATTATCATAAATCCACATGGTCTTAAGTCAATTAGTGTATCTGCTTCTGGGTATTCTTTGTAGTCAACATAGCCACTTCTAGTTTACAATAATCACTGCTTTTTAAAATTTATACCCTTTCAATTTAAATACAGTATAAAACACATGACACTTATTTTCATGTAAACACACTATTTCTTTTTCACCGACACTTCTGTATATACATTTAGGTATGCCTCATCCTGTTGTTCTAATATAGTTTCCTAATACGTGTGTCAGGTGTGCATTTTTGCGCCTGCACTGAATGAAGGAGCCAGGTTTGAATCAATCTGTTCTTTAATTAAGGTTTTGTGGTTTGTGTGCAAAATTTTCAGCCCTTGAAATATATTCTCAAAAAAATTTGGTGTGCAATTGTGAATCATAACATCAAAATTTGCAGAGCATAATTCAAAATTATCATGGAAAAAAAAACTAAAAATCAAAAAAGAAAATCATGAAAACAAATTCATGTAGCTATCACATTATTTTAAATAATACTATATAGCATGAAGTAACATCAGGAAAGAGAAAAATAAAAGTATCAATTTAAATTTTTAAATATTTTTGCACGTGGTTTATAAAATTTCACGCATGGCATGATTTTTTTTTCCCCCTGGTTATCCTGCATCACACCTTGGAGGTAAAATTGGTTGTAATCTATTTTTGCTCCTCCTAAGAAGCCATTTTGCTACTGGTAAGCTCTGGTGCTAATAATTCCTGACAAATTTTGATGCCACTAATTTTACTGCTACTTTTATCCCTCCCCCTACTGAACTCATTGTTTAACTTACTTGAAAACAATAATACAGCGCAAGATGTGGTAAATATTTAAGACCATGTTTTAGTTTGAGTAACACCACTTACAAGTGGTCCATTTGGTCCAACTGGGCCAGATGAACCTGGAAGTCCGTTTTCACCACGTATTCCGGGTAGACCTTGTCTTCCTTCTGGTCCCGCTCGTCCTGGTGGTCCCTGATCATGCACAAAAAGACGTCCTATCATGTTTATCTCCATGATAACTAAAACTAGCTTGGTATGTACAATAAGTAGCAAACAAATATACTACATAAAGCTGAAGTACCACACTAAATTGTGAATGTATGAGGGTGAGTCAAAAAGTAACTTTAATTTTTCTCTTTTTTTTTAAAAAATAATTATTTAAACTGAATAGTTGACAGCTGTAGTATTGAAACGATATGCCTCTTTCACTAGCTGTATGTGTGTGGTGGCACATTGGCCATTTTGGAAATATGACATCATCAGACCAGATAAAAAATAGTGACTCTTTGAAGCATGTATGAGAGAAGAACAGCCTGCAGTTATTTGTTTCTTATGTGTTTGATGTTTTGAAGCTGAAAGAAATAGCTTTCTATTACATATAGTATAGGGATAGTATAGAGATAGTATAGAGATAGTATAGAGAGATGAATGCTAGGTACGTTATTTCCAGCCAGAGATAAACAAGTAACAGTGACATTCTTCCTTGCTGAAACCAAAGAAACGCCATACAACATTTTTGGCTGGAAAATCAAAGCTTGCCCTGTTTTAGGGCTGTAAAGACTTAATCCCAAAACATTATATGCCCAGAGGAGCCACTATCAACAGCAAACCATAGATATGCTTGAGAAGCACTTAAAACCTGCAGTCATGTCAATATGTTAAGATTGCTCAGTTCTGATGTGTTTTCTTTTTTTTCAGCATAATACTGTGCGGCATCACACATCATGTGCACAGCTCAACAAATTATGATTCTGCATTTGGGGTGTCTTCCACATCCAACAAATTCACCTAACCCTGCACCATGTGATTATCATGTGTTTGGACACCTAATGTTGTTGGTGGGTGGGAAGAAATTCAGTATGAACCAAGAAATTAGAGAGATCATGCATTGTAGCTTACAGGGTCTATCAAAAATTGTTTTTTTAAATTGAGAATCCAGGTATCAGTGAAGTGGCGGCAGATCAGTACTGAACATGATTCAGCCATACTTCACAATGATATTCCCTTTCTGCTAAGTTCTACTTTTTCCTCATCTGCAGCTTATATTCCAGAATTCCAACATTAAATTACTAACCCTCACACCAACCACATTCATCTATTCCATCCACCCTTTTCTTAGGCTGATTACTGCTGCAGCTCTCTCTCTTTCCTTTCTGCTTTCCCCACTTCCCCTATACCACCAACCAATCACAATTAACAAATCTTTAATGAAGCATTCACAATATTCCACCACACACACTCTCTGAAGCAGTTTCTTGCAAGTCACAGCTAAGTATTCTTTTTTTCTACTGTTTTTTTTTCCATTCATATGGAGGCAGAAAAAGCAGCAAAAACAGGAGACAGCAAAACTTTATATAACATACAAAAGAGGCTAACAGGTACTATTACATCTAAAGAAAGACCAATCCTTAGCAAAACTGGAACACTATTAACATCAAATAAAGACCAAAAGCAAAGATGGGCTGAACACTTCCAAGAAATACTCAATCGACCACACCCAAAAGAATTGTTAAACCTTGAAACTGACTTACTAGCCCCACAACTAAATGTCAATCTAGATGAAATTAAATTGCATGAAATTGAAACAGCAGTGAATTTAATGGCTAACAACAAAGCTGCAGGTGAAGATGAAATAACAGCCGAGATGCTAAAAGCTATCAATAGTGACAACATGAGACAACTACAGAGAATGTTTAACAAGATTTGGAAAGAAGAAAAGGTCCCTTCTAATTGGAAGAAGGGAATCATTGTTAAAATACCAAAAAAGGGCAACCTTAGTGACTGTAACAACTGGAGAGGAGTAACCTTAATATCAGTTGTGTCAAAAGTATTTTGCAAGGTCATTTTGAATAGACTCAAAGATATAGTGGATACTGCAATGAGAGAAGAACAAGCAGGATTTCGAAAAGGGAGAAGCTGTCTCGACCAGATCTTTACTCTCAGAATAATACTTGAAGAACATATTGAAAAGCAGAAACCATTAATACTGAATTTCATAGATTTTAAGAAGGCATTTGATAGCATACACAGAGATTCATTATGGAGAATTTTATGTCTATATGGAATACCATCTAAAATTGTCAACATCATTAAGGACTTATACAATGGATATGGTTGTGCAGTCAAGACAGAAGAAGGGATGAGTGAATGGTTCCAGATTGAAACAGGCGTGAAACAAGGATGTATACTGTCTCCTTTACTTTTTGGGATTACAATAGACTTCATAATGACAAAATGCTGCACAGGTAACACAGGTATTGACTGGGTACATGGGACCCAACTAGAAGATCTTGATTTTGCTGATGACATAACTCTTATCAGTAATAATGTGAATTCCATGCAAGAAAAAACAGATAGCCTATCTTCACTGGCTAGCAAAATAGGACTTGAAATTAACAAGGACAAAACAAAAATAATGAAAATTCCCATCAATCAAAATGGAAAAATACACATAGAAGGGACAGATATTGAAGAAGTCAATCAATTTGCATACCTTGGCAGCTACATAGACCAGGATGGTGACACTAGAAAGGAAGTTAGGATCAGAATTGCAAAAGCAGCATCAATCTTCAAGAATCTTGAGAACATATGGAATTCAAAAGTTATAAGCACAAAAACCAAGTTAAGACTATTCAATTCAAATGTAATATCCACCCTCATTTATGCATGCGAAAGCTGGAAAACAACTAAAGAAATAGAAAAGAAATTAGACTCTTTTGAAAACAAATGCCTAAGGAAAATACTTGGCATCAAGTGGAATGAATTCAAGAACAATGCAGAGATAAGACAGATGACTGAACAACAACCAGTCTCACGGGTGATCAGGAAAAGGAGATGGACATATGTTGGTCACTTGATGAGAAGAAATGATCAGAGAATCCCAAAACAAGCTATCAAGTGGAACACAACAGGCCGAAGAAAAAGGGGCAGACCGCGTGAAACTCTGAAGAGGACATTATTAAGAGAGGCCAAGCTAACAGGCATAAAATCCTTTGTTGAGGTTGAAAGACTTGCCGAAGACAGGAAAAATTGGCGAACTACTTTGCGAGCCCTATGTGACGTCTAACGGCACGGGAAGGATATAAGATATAAGATAAGATATGGATTTATATTTTAATCTTCCTTCCCTATTTCTTTGTCCTGTATGTTTTTGTATGATTAAAAGTGTAAAATGAAACATACAACTGTGTGCTCATCAACTAATAGAGCTCTTCCTACTTTCGTTTAAATAGTTTTATCATCTTGGTATAACAGGGTGTGTCTGAGTGGCGAAGTGGTTTGTGCACTGGTCTCTCATGGCAAAAGTCGGGGGTTCGAATCCAGTCAGGGGCACCCCAGTCACCTGGCTGTAGAAATGAGTACCTGACTTCTTCTGGAGTTGTGGAAGGAAAGGCAGCCAGGTGTGATACTGACAACATCACCCTCTAGTGTGCTAACAAGGACAATATGGGCACTAACACCATATCCCTATGTGTCTCTAAGGCATGACAGGATTACCTCTATCACAGCTTTACTGCAGTGGCTTTGTGTATATTTGTATATATAGTCTTATATAATAAGACTAAATATTATACATTTTTATAAAAAACTTTTATAAAAAATTATTATATATAAATGCCTTTGAATGTAAATGCTACAGAGGAGTTCTTCAAATATCATGGACACAGAAAACAACAAATATATCCACACTACAAGAACTTAATATTGAAGAAGGCTGGCTAGTAAAGAGGATTAAACAAAGAAAACTGAAATATTTTGAACACATTAAATGCCATGATAATCTAGAGAAGACCGTCTTTGAATGGTACATAATGGGAAAAAGAAAGAGAGGAAGATCAAGGCGAAGATGGCTGCAAGACATCATTGATAATCTGCAAATGGATGCATCAGCAGCGGGGTATCTTGCTTACAATCAAGAGGTCTGCGGGAGAGATGTTAGGGAGGCAAAGTTCCACAAGGGACATGCAAATCTTATATATGTTTATACTCAAAAACTATTCATGTGGATGTGGTGAGGATTATGTTGAAAAGTGATGTGGTGTGATAAGATCATATATGTACTTCTTATTCAAATTAAAAATAATTAAGGTTACAGTTTTCACTCACCCTCACATATGGCATTACCACAGATTTTTAATCCTTACATGAACTGTAATATTTAATTGTTAAATGAAAAGTAATATTTGTTTTCAACCTTCCAAAAAGAATATACTATTTAACCTAAATGCCAAATATAAGTTTTACTTTTTATATGAATGAATATAAATCTCTATGCACTTTTGTCCAACAAAAGCTTAAATTTTTCACTCCAAAACAACAATGGCAGTCCTAGCAGATCTGATAATAAATGCTAAAAGTGACATGAAAGACAGCACATTTCTAACCAAAGCTTATATTTTTACAATACAGAGTAACTTCCTTCCAGTTTCCTTCAACCAAAATTTCTCACCAAAATTTATTCTGGCAGAGCATGGAAATTAATGTAGGAATGAAAGAGTTAAAGTGAGATGCAAATAAAAGGGAGCAGTGTTATGATTACTCACAGGTTCACCTCTGGTACCTGGTGGGCCAGATAAACCAGGAGGACCTGCAGCTCCTTGAGGTCCTTGCTCTCCTGGGTTTCCATTACTTCCATCACTGCCCTGAAAGGAAGGTAAAATATTTTCATTACTTATATTCGTATTACATAAATTACTACACATGTTCTGTCATGTCCACTCTGGACAACCAAACCTTAATCTCTCAGTCTTTAAAAGGATTCTTTAGCTTCACAAAGAAACTCTTCTTCCTCTTCTTTCTCAACCTCCTTGGAACTGCAAGCTGGTGTTCTTTTGCAACCGATGCGGTGAAGGTGTTGAGGCACAACTCTGTGTCTGCTTGGGAATGGGTTGTGGCAGTTTTTTTTTTTTTTCAGTCCTTGAGTGGATCTAAAAAAGCAGGGAGTGTGGTGTGCAACGCTTTTTTTTTTTTTTTAGCAGACTCCACTGCCTTTAGGGAAACTGTTAAGATGCTGTACGTGACAAATAACATATGATGTCTTTTCTTAGTTATTGAGATATTGGAGAGAAATGGCTGATTTCTGGGGTGGAGGGGGGAATGAACTGCGAATAACGTTTTCTTAAAAACAGCCTGCTTACTCTGTGATGACTGCCCCAGATGAGTAGCCATTATGCCCTCAGTTTCAAAGTATTCTCCCTATTGGACACTAGGAAACCTGTATATCTGCTATAGCTGATAGATGTTTAATGATATTTATATAGACAGATCCAGGGCTGTGTAGTCAGCATGTCAGTCAGTCATGTGCGTGTCCATTGTGGAACTTTGCCTCCCTAACAGCTCTCCTGTAGGCCTCTCACTTGTAAGCAAGATGCCCTGCTGCTGATGCAACCATTTGCAGATTATCAATGATGTCTTGCAGCCATCTTCGTCTTGGTCTTCCTCTCTTTCTTTTTCCCATTATGTACCCTTCCAAGATGGTCTTCTCTAAATTATCATGACATTTAATGTGTCGAAAATATTCAAGTTTTCTCTATTTAATCCTCTTTACTAGCCAGCCTTCTTCAATATTAAGTTCTTGTAGTATGGATATATTTGTTCTTTTTTTGTGTGTCCATGATATTTGAAGAACTCTTCTGTAGCATTTACATTCAAAGGCATTTATGTGTTTCTCAGCTGTTTTGTTAAGTGTCCAGGTCTCACGGGCATATGCTATGATGAGAAAGATGCATGCCCTTAAAAATCTTATTTTTGTAGTTCTGTCTGTTCCTCTCCACAGCTTCTTTAGTTGTTCTACTTTTTGAAGAGTGATAGATGTCCTCATTTTAATTTCCCTCATTGTATTTCCATTATTAGTTAGTAATGATCCAAGATATTCAAAACTTTCCATGTAGTAGTCAGCATGTGTAATCTTCAATTTCCAATTTCTCTACTTTTGTCACTGTCTTAACTTCATCTTCTTCAAAAATCATACATTTCTAGCACTTCCCCAGTTCCACCTACAATTGCTTCCAGCTTGTTGCATCTATTATTGCACTGTCTTTTTTCAAATCCACCTCCTTCATAAGTGTTCTACTGACTCTGACTTCAGCTCTGTCAAAAATTGTTACCAAATCTGGCTCATCTATTATTCTACTGTCTGATTTAAAATCCAGGTCCTTTGTAAATTCTCTACTAAATCATGACGTAAGCTCTTCCTAAAACTGTTGCCACATCTGATTCATCTACGAGTATTATTCTCCACTTTGACTATCATATTCCCCATGGTAATACTCTGTAAGAGATTGATGTGTATGTTCAATCTGACTAAAGGAGAAGGAATACCCATGGTTTTGGTGACAGCCAAGATTTCAAGTGTGCCAATATAATCCACTCCCCAATCTGATAATCATTGATAATCTGCAAATGGATGCATCAGCAGCAGGGCATCTTGCTTACAACCGAGAGGCCTACAGGTGAGCTGTTAGGGAAGCAAAGTTCCGCAGGGGACATGCAAATGACTGACTGACTGGCTGACCCCAATATGACCTGACTCTTGCACTTCAAGACTGAAACACCTTCCACCACAGAGGAACTTAAGTTAGCAGTTCTATGGCAATGACAAAAAAGTATGAGCATGGAGAGCTTATTAGCTATGTTAGACAAGTAGATAGGCTGCTTTGGCAAAATCTTATCATCTGCAGTAGTTGTTCACGGAAGCTCCACAGTTTTCCAGCCAAGATTTTTTTCTTATTTTTTCTAGGACCAGTATAAAGCTCTTTAAATCTCTATATTGAGTTGAGATGCCTGTAGTGAGTACAGGTTTACAAGGATATGCTATGGAGGCTGGATATAAATTTGGGTATGTATAGAATGCTATGACACATTTTTAATTGTTAAAAATCAAGGAAAGATAACTTACAGGTGGTCCTTGCTCTCCAGGGAGTCCAGCACTTCCAGCTTCACCAGGTGAGCCCTAAGGAGAAAGAAAATCAGGTCAACACACTGAATCAGCGTATCAGTTTATCGCTAACTGGGCTCAGCAATTACATGTAATCTGACAGAATGAAAATATTTTTGTGTTGACATTTCGAGAATTTGGCTGGAGAATCTTTGTTGATACCTTATGCTCCATTGGGAGTAAGGAGGGCTGGTGATGATATGTGTTTCAGCACATGTCTCACATAACAAACATACAATGCTTTAATACATAAATCCTAAAATGATGTATCCGGTTTTGACTATGCTCAGAGTTTAGAGAATTCAGGTGTTTACTTCTTGTGATCATAAGTAAAAGAAATCTTGCTCTCATCCAGTGACCACTGACTTTGAAAAATCAGAAACTACAGAAATTTAAACAAATGAAACAAAAGAAAACCATTACATCATACATGATCCAATCCAAAAATTCAAAAACATAATTTCCTAATTACAAAGTTGGAAATGAATATAAAATTTGGAATCAACAAAGAAATATGGGAGAATATGGAATCAACAAAGGAGGAAAAACTGACAATGGAGAATAAAGTGTTTTTTTTTATACACAATAATTTGACAGTAATAGTGGCAGTCTTTCAGTACAAGGATACATGAACAGTCATTTGGAATTAAAGGTAAAGATATGAATTGTGAACTAGCATCACTGCACGCAGTCAAACCATAAATGCTCTGCTGCCTAGTAGCACTTAACCAGAAATTACTGACTAGTGTCACCATCAGCATGTACTCCGCAGCTGGTGATATCATTCTTTTTCTCTCCCAGAGCGTTAACCCTGGTGCCTATTTTTTCTTGAGAATGGGTGAACCCTGGGAGTTTTTTGCGACCCACAGTCTGACCCAAATGTGGTGAGAGGAAATCAACACCAGGTCACCTGGTCAGCAAGCAAGTGAGTAATCCACTGTGCTAAAGCAGCTCCCAAATTACATAACAGGAATTGATCAAATGCAGAGATCTTTAAATTCACAAAACCTTCGAAGTCTAAGAAACCTGACTTTTGAAGGACTGTATATCCTAAATAGACAGCAAAGACTAAGCATGCCTCAATGACTTACATATAATCAGTCATGTGTCCACTTACAGTCAACCATGCTATGGCCATTATGGCCAGAGTCCCATAGGACTATTTAATTCATTTTGTGATTAAAACATTTGCTGTTCTACATACACTATAAATTTACTACAAGACAGGAAAAGGAGATGAATAAGTACACTACCTATCATTTGAGTACAGAATGTATGCATATTTTTGTGTGTAAAGTATGTGTATTTACACTCTTGTGTGTCACTGAAAAGTTATTACAACAGGAATCTTCCATTTAAAATGTGCTGTGATTCCTAGTTACTGTGCTAATCTGCACTCTGTTAGTAATTTAAAGTGATGGCAAACATGTCTGTTTATTTTGTAATGTGTTATAATAATGAACTATACTAATGTTTGATCTCTCCCCATAAGGATTGACATATGGCCACATCAACTTACATGCAAATGGCTTGACCCAAATGTGGCTGTAAGTTGGTGTATGGCTGTATAATAATGCTACAGTGCAGTACTACATTAGCCAGTATAAAAGGTTCTTATGAGGAGACATACTACAGACAGACATACAGATAGACAAGCTTACTCTTGGTCCAGGGTTTCCAGATGGGCCAGGTGGTCCAGGTGATCCCTGTCAAAAGAACAATTAAACAAGAATTAATGAGACAGCTGAATGTTATAATGAGGGGAAATAATATTATATAAAGGTTGTGTGGTAATTTTCAAAGGGAAAATATAAATTTTATGATCTACATATCATCATTATCATCTCATGTTGCTTCCCCACCAAAGGTTGACTGCAGTGAATCTCCACTCTGCTCTGTTTTCTGCCTTTGTAGTGCACTCAGCCAAGCTTGTCCTTGCCCATCTCTTGATGTTGTCCACCCATCTCTTGATGTTGTCCACCCATCTCTTGATGTTGTCCACCCATCTATATCGCTGTTGTCCTCTTGTTCTTTTCCTTCGATCTTGCCCTCAAGAAGGGTCTTCAATATAGTATTGTGCCTCTTGACATGCCCAAAGTATCTTAGCTGCCTTGTTTTTTTGATTTTCAGTATTTCTCTTTTCACTTCCAGCTTGTTTTAGCACTTCTTTGTTTATTGTCTTTTCTGTCTGTGGGACATGCCCTATTCCTCTATACATCCACATTTCAAGGGCCTCAGTTTTTATTTTCTGTTGTCTTATTCAAGGTCCAGTCTTCTACACCACAAAGGAGCACTGAGTATATGCAGCATTTTACAACACATAGTCTCAGTTGATGTGATATTTGTTTTGACGTAAATATCTTCTGCATTTTGTTTAATTCTGTTGAGTGTTGATTTATATGTAAATGGACGTCAAACAATAGTCCTCTGTAACAGTGTATTTTCTGCGACTACTTTCCTTATATTTCAGATTTAAGTTATTTAAGTCTGTTGAGATGATCTCCCCTGACTGGAGGCATTCTGAGTTGCAGTTCTTGCATGGACCTCAAGTGGAAACTCAAGACGATCAGAATTGCAGGGGAAAATTTTGGAATGTTTGGTGAGAAAGTATTTAAATAGTTTGAGTGAGCTGTTGTTCTTATGGAACAATTTTTTATAAATAGGAAACTACGAGGTTTTGGTACGGTAAAGTAAGAGAACAAATATTGTAGGATTAAACCTCGAAAAAATCGTAGACAAAGCACTTTAGTGGGACGTGAGAGAAAGAAAAATCACAAGAGAATTACCTGGGATTCGAACACGGACTCCGGTAGGACGAGCAACCGTCTAGCCATGAGAGAACAGCATACTATCGACTTAGCCAACTAAGTTCGAATCCCAGGTAATTCTATTGTGGTTGTTCTTATGGCACCCATGACTTAACATAGAGCCAAGAGGAGACACTGTCTCCTATTTTGTGTGTTTGTGGTGAAACAACTGGCTTAAGTTGTTTGTTGCCTGTATATTTGTGTTCTCATGGGTTTCATCATTAATTTGAGATACTGAATGCCATCATCATCATACTCTTGCACAGATCCATCTTCATCAGGTTCCCAGCATTAAATGTTTGTTCGAATCATACGAGGGTGTGTCCAGACGCTTGCATGTAGTACCACTGTGTACTTGTTAAACTGGGTTGCCTGTCAGAGTATATACTACGTTGTTGTTGTTGTTGTGTGTCCGAGCTGTGACATGTTGTAGGTGCATCATGTCAGGAATACTCTTACCTCATTAAAAAAAAAGAAAAAAGATGATCACAAAGTTAAAAGAAAGTAATCATAAACTAACCTCAACAAAAAAGAATAATCATGAAAGATAAAAAAAAGAATAACCATAAATAACACACACACACAAAAAACAAAGAATAATCGTAAAATAACCCAAAAAAAGATAGTTCAAAGGAAGTCATAAGAAATGAATCACCATAAAAGAAATAACTTTACAAAAGCTAGAGATAACATGAGAAAACAAAACTCATGAATAGGAGAAAAAAAAATTACATTAGATCCAGCAAGTCCTCTCTCGCCAGGTGCTCCTCGCTGACCGTCAGCTCCTGGGGCACCTGGAGCACCATTGCTACCAGGTAGACCATTCAGACCTGGAACTCCCTGAAATATTGTTAATATTTAAGATTATCAATGAATTTTAATTAGCTGAAAAACTACATTTAAAAAAAAATGTAAAAGCTGAATTATCTGTGAAAAACTTTTAAAACTTCCTGACAATTATTCCCTGCATTTATATTACTTAAATTTAAGTACTTTACAACTGATTTTCTTTCCCTAAAACATGACAAGAAAAGTAGCAAACACAGTTTTCCAAACATTAACCCTTTTCTGTACTGAATAATTATAGTTTTGTTTACCTATTGCTTTTTTTTACCTGGCTATAACATTTCTAACTTTTATGATGTCAAAGTTAAATTTATACTGAAAAAAAAAAACAACATAAACCTGAAAGCATGATATTAATTATTTAAAAGAAATATTCTGTCAGACTCTAAAAACGTGAAGAATGAGCCAGACACAATTTTCCTAACTACTTTTTTTCGCTGATGTATCTCCTCTGAGCTCACTGAACTGATAGCTGTAAAGAAACTCTGATGATGTCATGTCTCTCTTATGTATCTGTAAATCTCAACAGATTCTGAGTTTTGATTTTAGAGTTTTATAATCACTCAGAATGTTTATCTAGCTCATTCACTAAAAAATTGTGACTTTCCAGTACAGACTTATCAAAATATGACTTATTCATCATTATTAGACTCACCAAAATTAGACTTATAAATAGTATGCCTACCCATCAGTATTAGATTCATCAAATTTCAGCTTACCAATATTAGGCCTACCCATCAATATTAGACATTAAAATTAGACTTATAATATTAGGCCTATCCAGCAATATTAGACTCACCAAAATTTGACCTAACTCACCAAAACCTGACATAGCAATATTTCATTTACTAATTCATGACCTACTTACCAGTTCACCCTGAGGTCCCTGTGGGCCAGGGGAACCAGGGATTCCAATTGATCCCTGGAAAATTAAATTAAATACATAAATTAATATGTATTTATATACAAATTAATTAAAGTATTTTAAAGTCATATATTTATACACAATACTGCATGAGGAAGCAGCTACATGACATTATACATACAATATTAAAAACAATGCAGCTTTCCTTTGTTCATTTTGCACAGTACTCATTTTGATGGTTATGAAAAGCAATTCACAGACTAAAAGTTCATTACCGAAGCAAAATTTCAAGTAAACTGAAATATTTCATCCTTACTGTGAATGCAGTAAAGACTGGCCAATAACTGAGCTTCAAAGTGACGGCTATCAAATTATGTCACTCTGATGACAGAAGCCATTTAACCCTTGAAAACTATTTCATAAATGAATATGGGACTTTGAAACCTGAGGCCAGGTTCCTTACAGTCATAATATGAATACAACATTTCTTCCTTATTAGGTTCTCATCTACTTTTTCCCTCACTCCAATATAGTCTAAAACCATAAATCTGGAATATTCTGGAAAATGGATATGAGCATGGTAATGTTCTGAGATAAAAAAATAACCTTATGTTCCTAAATCTGTATGAAATGTTATTTCTTCAAGGTCAGTCATGATAATTAGCTAACCATTTTCACATATCTGGTTGATAAATCCAGAGTGTATTGCTCTGTATTCAACACAGCCTATATTCCGCTATGGCAGTTCTCTGGAAATGGAGCAAATTTGTTTATCATGTATTTATGAATGGATTTTAAAAAATATGATAAAATAATAGTGCTGTAGATTCCAGTCCTCTGATTTGCAGTTCAGATGGTGTGGAGAGGAGACTTCCAAATTTTATAATTAATTAATTTAAAGAAATATTTATAGTGAGATATTTTAGAAGCTATGAGTACAGTTTTCACCCACTCTCTTTCCTTCTTGACCAGGGAGGCCAGGTAAACCTCGTTCTCCAGGTGGCCCTGAATCACCTCTTGGCCCTGCTTCACCTTGGGCACCTGCTGAGCCATGTCTTCCCTGCAAAAAAATATAATAAATCAGTAGAGACAAACATCATATTTGTCAGTGGTTCTCAAACTTATCTGGGCTTGTCACCCACATGTTTCTTAAGTAACACCCTAGAACTCCCCTAGAGGCATTTTTTAAAACAATTTAGTTGGTTCTGATACCCCCATGACCTCTCCATTCCTTAATCATCTCTTGGATTTTTTCATTACCAATTTAGAGAACATCTGATGTACATCATATCAATGAATCAATCAAGTGCTGTGCCACGTGGCGCAGGCATCATTTCTCTCCACAATTCCCTGTCTTTAGAATTAATTATGAGATCCGCTGGTGACATTCTTCCTATCCACACTGACAGCCCATCCAGTAAATTCTCTCTGTCTTCCTCTGTCTCTTCTTCCCTCAGTTTCTCCAGTTACCACAATGTGTTCCAATTTTCCTCTTCTCAGAAAATATCCTACAAATCTCGCTTGTCTGCCTCTGATCTTTGCTGTAATTTGCTTTTTAACTCCAGTCTCTCTTAAGACTTCTTCGTTGGTTTTCTTAGCTGTCTATGGTACCTTCAACGTCCTTCTTATGAACCACATTTCCATGGCCTCCATTTCTGGCTGTACTCTCTTATTCATTACTTCACATCCAACAAAATAAAATTGGCTCGATGTAACATTTAAGTACTCAGAATCTTGTTTCCATTGATATGGATCTGTTGTGCAAGATGTTTCTCATTTTCTAGAATGCTGACTCGGCCTGAGCATGTCTGCTTTTTATTTCATTGTGACATTTCCCATCAGCTGTTACACATCATATGCAAACAGAAAAACCCACTGAAATTATCAATATATTTATGCAGAAGCATGCAAGTATGAATTATTTATGGAAGAACAATTGCACAAATGACAAAGTACACTGTATAGTAAAACACCACCTGTAAAATATATGCAGAACTGCAAAGTCTCATTATATCACTGACAGGCAAAGGTAACATTCCCGTTTCCATGCCATATAGGGGAATACGGTGTTAGGCCCGTATATTCCATGACCTTCGGCACATGAAAATGTGATGTGGTCAGTGTCATGGCTGGCTGCTTTTCCTTCCCAGATTTCTCTGGTACCCATTTTTTAGAGGTTGGGTGAACCCTTGGGCCTTTTTGGTGTGTACCAGAAAAAAATCCCACTACTGGGACTGAACCCGGTACCACCTGATTAGTAAACCATGTGACATCACATATAACAGAGAAAACTATTATTTAGGAAACTACATACAACTGAGCAAAAATCGCTTCAATGTTGCAAAATAGTACAGTAAAGCATAAACAGCGTATCAAAATATAGAAATAAACAAGAAATAGTTTCCCTTTGTACATAAAAAAAATTTCTTTAAGAAGTATAATAAGATTTTTATTCAACACTTTATACATCAGCACAGACTAGAAGGGAACTTCATCTTTGTCAGGTATTGATATCTATTTTCTGTTTGTTTTTTGTGGAAACTATTCTCTGCATACAGGATGATAAACATTGGGGGAATATTTAAGAGAATTATTGTTTTATTTTATTTGAATTTACTTTATATTCATTTGGTTGTTTCAAATATTACAAATAAAACAACTTTATAGCTTTGTTCCATAATTGGGAGCTCATAATTTGAAACTGCCATAAATGTTAAAAATAAAAACTGTGTGTCATTTTCTGATAAAACATGGTGGCCATGTTGTTTGATTACAAAAATATCTGTGTGTATTGGATGATGGTTAGATCAGAGTTAATGCATTGACATTTGTTTATACAAAGTACTCTTGTTTGCCTTGCCTTGGAGGTAAACTTTGTTCAACTTAAGAACCACTTTCTGTTACATAAGTGTCACTGTGTCTTTCCACCTCACACTTCTTTACATGTGATTGTTAATAGGTCCACTCCAATTACTACTATTGTTGGGTTTGGCAGCAGAGTATATCAACCTTTTTTGCTTTATAATGGAGCCCTCCTTGTGCCCTAACCTTAAATGCTGCTTAAAGAACATGCTCTAAATGAACAAGTATGCACGGAAATCAGGAATTTAGGTCAAGACCTGCAGTGGCCCTTATATCAGTAGCCAGAACTCTGGGTTTTGGTTAATGGTGCAGGATTTTAGCATACAGACACTCCCAAACACAACCAAAAAAATAAATAAAACTCACAGTTTCACCCTTAGTTCCAGGTAAGCCATTTTCTCCAGGAGTTCCAGGTGGACCTTGAGGTCCTGGGAAACCAGACTGTCCAGCAGCACCAACCGGTCCCTGTAAACAAAATGAATGAGTGAATGAATGAATGAATGAATGATCTTTATTTTAATAGGGTGAAGAATTGAGTGTGCAGGCCTGTCTTACATTCTGCCCCTTCAGAATCATTCCACCCTTCAGAATCATGCACAAGTGAACTAAAGAGATCATATACAGTTTCTGCTTAATATAGTCTTTTGCTAGTGATTCTGGTTATGACAAAACTTTTTATTCTTGATTAGGGTTATCATATTAATTTTTGTTATATAGTTGGCTCGGATAAAACTTCTCATGCAGTGGCAGTTTGAGAAACTTTTGCTGTTGTAACTTTGCTCTGGTAAAAATTTTCATGTAGTGAGATTACTGTTGTAACTTTGTTCTTATAAAACTTTTCATGTGGTGGCATTTTGATAAAATTATCATTGTTGTAACTTTGTTCGGGTAAACTTTTCACATCATGACAGAATGTAATAAAACTTTTTGTCATATAATGATAAATTAAACTGTTTTAAATGTTGTAACTGATTCTGGTAGACATTACTTTATTATGACTGGTCCTATTATGATTTACAAAATCTTTAGCATGGGATCAGAAATAAAAGGTAATGGTATAAGTTCTGAATCAGCATCATTGCACACGGTCAAACCATAATTGCTCTGGTGCCTAGTCAGCAGCTGACCAGAAACTGCAAACTAGTTTTGCACATCAGCATGAAGTCCTTAGCTAGCGACGCCATCCCTCTTCCTTCCCAGAGCGTTAACCCTGGTACCCATTTTTCTTGAGGTTGGGTGAACCCCAGGAGTTTATTGCAACCCACAGTCTGACCACCATCACTGTGAGTGGAAATCAAAACCGGGTCACCTGGTCGGCAAGCAAGTGTCTAATCCAGCGCAGCAGCTCCCAGATCAGAAATAATTAACAGAAACATTAACTATAACTGCATGTGCTGTCGGTAACTTACCTGGCTTCCCTTTGCTCCAGGGCCGCCATCCTGACCTGGTGGTCCAGAAACACCGCTAGAACCTGGAGGTCCTGGAGGTCCATCAGCACCAGCTGGACCAGGAGGTCCAGCATTTCCTGGTTGGCCATAAGAGCCAGCATCTCCCTTGGAATGTGAAATAATAAAGGAAATACAATCACAGAAGAAGAAGGAAAAAAAAAGAAAAAGATGCAATAATGAAAAGAAGCATGCAAGAGAAGAAGACCACTATATGTGATAATAGTTATCATGCATGAACAAGTATTTTAGTAATAAGATGATGGTATGTTCTAAAGATGGACACAGCTGTGTCTTGATGATTATGAAGTTTGTAACGGTTACAACATAATTCACGAGCTGACACTGAATTTTTTTTTTTCAACATTTTCATCAGTTAGCTCTTTGTATTTTTAGTAATGAAGATCAACAACACATCATTATGAGATTTGTCACTCACTCACCTTTTGTCCTTGAGCTCCTGGAAAGCCAGGGTTGCCAGTTGGGCCAGCTGGTCCCGAGGGGCCTGAACTGCCTGGGGCACCATCTTCACCTCTGGCACCCTTGAAGTCACAGATAATTCATTTTAAGCATTTAATTTTAAATATGCATAAATATACCATTAACACCAATGAATTTGTGTCTTCCAAATCAATTTTTTGTGATAAAACCATATTTTTTAAAAAAACATGCAAATGCAAAGACTTTTCAGTACAAATATTTCATTAAGAACTTGAAATTCATTAAATTAATGAAATAAAATTTTAATAATAGAAGAAAACAGCAAATACCAGAGGCCTAGCATTTTCTAGATAAGAACAATTATCAGAGAAGTGGCATTTTCTAGGCAATGGCAATCAGCAGACTTGACACTTTCTAAGCAAAAGCCATTGTGACCTAACACTCTCTAGACAAGAAAAAAGAATATCATTTGCTGTCTAGTTTCCATGGGCAGAAAAATAAAATGTTCTTTTTTTTTCTGATAAAAATTAATGGTGTTTTCATTGCTGTTGGATTCATAAAAGATCTTATTTGATACCATAATCAAGGAGTAATTAAAATCTTTTTTAAAAAGTAAGACTATGGGAGAGAAAGTGAGAAAATATGGCAGACAACTTGTCATTTCTCTAGAAACAGCGGAGAACTCTCAAGCCCATGGGAAGTGGTAAAAGATGAGAAGGTGAAGAAATGAAACATCAGAGTGGGAAGCGATGATATGTCAGAGGGAACAACAGTAATACAGTACTTGATGACTGATGTGTTTCAGTACTGAAGTTGGAGACCTAATGGAATTTTCTGTTTTTACAGCATTTCTGAAAAGAGTAAATAACGTGATTTGAAAAAGTAGCGCTGAAGGCTATAAAGAATAAATAACGTGATTTGAAAAGGTAGCGCTGAAGGCTATATCTCTGTAGAGGGGGAAGAGTAGATTTTGACATCCTAGACTTGATAAAGTTAGAAAATTTGTCATTGGTTGGGTGAAGGTGGCATGAGTTCAACACTCTCGGAACATGTCTGAAAACTCCTGAGTGGTGACAGGGTGTCCATACTGGATAGTGGTTGCTTTTGAGTTAGAAGTGAATGTTCAGGGATGGAGTTTATTTGTTCAGATTTTTGACTCATCAATTGTGACATCGGACATCCAGTTCTTAGTGTGACATACAAAGTACTACACTATAAGGCCTAGCTTGCTGGTAAAACATTGGGGAGAAAATGATACTAACAGAAGTACTTTATAAGATTCAGCAGAAGATTTTTTTTTCCATTATGTTGGTCACTTTTATTATTCAATATGTTCATAGTCTGCAAACGTTCACTGTTCTGTATGCTTGAACTAAATAAAGATGATAAGTTGTAGATGATAAAGACATAAGTTTCACATTGTGACACAATTATTACAAAGTTGAAGAAGTTAGCTAGTTTGACATGATTGTCAGACCTGGATATTCCCTCCACAATTGCACAAATTAAACAGAAAGGGAATAACAATAGCAATGAAAGGAGAAAAAAAAAAAAGAACATAAAGAGATGCATAGAGACAGCATACGTGAGAGAAATTTAAAGAAAAGAAGAAGTGAAAAGTTAAGAAAAAGAAGAAAAGGTAAAGATAAAGATAAAGCAAATCGGAATATAGTCACAAAGTCAAAATAGACCAACCTGCACTCCTGGTGAACCATCTCGGCCTCGTTCTCCTGGTGCTCCACGGGGTCCACTCTGACCTGGGGCACCTCCTGGTCCAGGGGGTCCTACTGTTCCCTGTAAGAATAATCAAAATTATGGACAGTATGTGAATTCACATAAATGGCAGCTGAAAAGAAAATGTTGAGAAACGGAATAAGTGAATAAGATTACAATGCATTACTTTAGCAACCAGTCACCCCAACTGGAAGATCACAAAGAATCATATGGGGATTTCCACATAGCAAATCTAGATTATGTAAAAATATGTTCATTTTTTGAATGAACAGGAGAGTATAAGCTGCAGGAAAGAATGAAGAGTAAATAAATTGATTGAGTGAGACTGATAAGAGAACTTGATTAGACTGATAAGTGAACCTGATTAGACTGACATCATCATCATCATCATCATCATGTGCCTTCTCCAGAATGAGGGCTGGCTGTAATGAATCTCCAGTTCCCTCGCTCCCTCGCCTTGATGGTGCACTCAGTTAACCCTGTGTCCTGTCCAGTCTTATATGTTATCTTCCCATCTACATCTCTGTCTTCCTCTTCCTCTTTTTCCTTCCACCTTTCCTTTCTAGTATGGTCTTCAGTATATTGTTATCTCTTTTGACACGGCCAAAGTATTTTGTCTTCTTCATCTTTATTTCTTTGAGAAGTTCACATTGCACTTGGAGCTGTTCTAAAACTTGTGCATTTGTTCTTTTCATTCTCCATGTTATATGATCTAGTTTTCTATAGAATCACATTTCTGATTAGAATGATAAGTGAACCTGATTAGAATGATAAGTGAACCTGATATGTTTTATAAGTGAACCTCAATGATCAAATAGTTGATGAGTAAATGATTTTTTTTAAAAAAGTGATGAATAACCTTTTCTCCTTGTCTTCCAGGTTGACCTTCTTGACCTTCTCGTCCTGAGAATCCCTGAAGATAGAAAGAGATTGCATTTCTCGTAAAATCTTTCAGAGTAAAACAATAACTTTGTTCATTTTTATAAGTTCTCAGCTTGTTCTTCATCTCCATCATATACCTGCAAGCAAGCTCATTTTTCAATAGAAAAAAATATTCTTTACTTAGTTTTGGTATTTCAAGCTCTCAATGCTTGAGAGAACTGTCAGTACTGATAAAGATTTAAACATAAACTTACAGGCAGACAGCACCAACACAGACACAGATACAGACTTACAGGCAGACAGTACTGACATAGACGCAAAAAAATTATTACAGTCAGACCATACCTGAAACAGACATGCACTGTTAAAGCCAGACTTTACTGGCACAGACGCACATTATCAGAGGCAGACACAAATGCAGATTTACAGGCTGGCAGTATTGACACAAACAGACTTACATATACAGCCATAACTGACAAGAACACAAACACATTGTTACAGGCAGGCACAAATGCAGACTTACACGATGTCCTTTAGGTCCAGGAATTCCAGGTATACCTGGTCGGCCACTCTCACCCTGAACACATAGAAAACAATTAATTATGGCAATGCAGAAATGGACAAATTAACAGGCATAAAATCCCTTGGCTAACTACTTTGCGAGCCCTATGTGACCTTTAACGGCACAGGAAGGATATAAGATAAGATAAGAAATGAAATGTCAATTTTCTTCTAATGAATAAAGTTTTCTAGTACTCCTACCAGGAGACCACAGTCAGTTTCTGTCCTACTCTCTAGGTCAGGGCTCCTCAAAGTGATTCATGGGATTGATAAATGACTGAAGGATGCATTGTTATTACTATTATTGTTGCCATTAGTTAGAGTACTATTTATTAAATAACTTTCACATAATAAATTTTTTTTGTTGGAAAAGGGGGAACGGAGGGAGGGGGGGGCAATTGATGAACAATTTGAAACTTCATAAAAGGATCACCGAGCTGGCTGAAGAGTCTGATGACCTTGATCTAGATGTACAGTAAGAAGTATAATTTCTATCTTTCACTTTCTCTGATATCATTTCTGAAGACTCTCTCCTCTTTTTTTTTTTTAACTGTCTCATTGAAAAATATTTTCTATGAATACCCTTGATGTGAGAAAGGAAGTATTACAGGGCTATAATGAACCTATTTCGCTATACAGATGTGAATCATGGACTGTTGGTAGACAAATGAGTAGGTCATTGGAGGCAATAGAGACATGGTTCCTGAGAAGAATGTTGAGGATTCCCATGGACAGCCAAGATAACTAATGATCAGTGTTTGAGACAAGCTAATGGAAATGTATAATAACAAAGATTAGAAAAGACAATCATAATTCTTGGGGCATGTGATGAGAAGAGGGAAACTGGAAAACATCATAACAATGGGCATAAGGAAAACAGATGAAGCTGTATGGTTCAGTTTTACAAAATGATAGAAAGAGTAATGAAAGTGGGCTGAAACAAGAATGACAGAAAGTAAGATAAGTACATATAAATGAAGAACATACAACAATCCAATATTTTGGCAAAAGCCTTTTTCAAGGATCACATACAAAAACAATACAACAAACAAACAAAAATGAATGAAAAATATATAGACTCAGCTTTTCGGCCTCCTCCTAGTACAAAAGTTCGGCACAAAATGCGCCCAGACAGATGAAGTAGAGCACAAATGGGCCAAACTGAAGGCAGGAGAGGCAGAGGATGATCAAGGAAATAGATATTAAAAGGCTTAACATTGTGGCATGGAAAGAAATTGGCAAACAGAGTTACTCAGAAATGTCAAGGACCGAGATTTATGGGGTGTATGACCACCCACACCGCTTGTCATGCCATGTGATGATGATGACAATGACATTTGATATATTTTCAGACTGGTTATTATGAGATCAGAATAATCTATTAAGGACAGGTCAAATTAAATATGAATGACCTTGTAAAATTAAAAGAAAGAACTAGAATAGAAATTTATGATTTTTATAATTTTACTGACAGAAGAGCTATAAATTAATTTTTTTTGTAATTTTATTGATAAAAGTGCTAGAAATTTATGCTTTTTTAAATTTTAATGATACAAGTGCTAAAAATGTATGCTTTTTGTAAATTTACTGATTCAAGAACTAGAAATTTATGCTTCTTGTAACTTTACTGATACAAGAACTAGAATTCTATGCCTCTTATAACTTTGCTGATACAAGATTTAGACATTTATGCTTTTTGTAACTTTACAGATACATGAACTAGAAATTAATTTTTTTGCAACTTTACAGATATGACAAGAAGAAATTTTTGTTTATATTACTTTACTTATGCAGCTAGAAATTTGTTTTTGTAAATTTACAAATACAACAAATAGAAATTTATGGGTTTTTTTTTACTTTATAGTTACAACAACAAATTCTGTTTATGAAGCTGTCCTGATACATACAGTTTTATTTTCTCATTTTTTGTTGATTGCATGTGCATGTTCCATATTCAGATAAAGTCCCCCTTAACTGTGTCCTAAGTTTATACAAAAGTTCTATATTCCCTTAATACATTTAAAATAATGTATATAGTGCAGTCAGCATGCAGTGACCTATCAACATATATTCTCTTGTTCAGGAGACATCTTCTCCCAGCATAAAGTCATCAAATGTCTATTTTTACAGCTGTATGAACTGGATGGTATAGTCTCTTTGATTATCTTAGAATTACTTGCTTGACATCCTGACCAGTAGGATTTCTGTCACTTTTGTGTTTGTTTGTTTGTTTTTTTATTTTTATTTTTGTGAACCTTGATAAAGACATACTGCTGAAATATTTGTTTTTTGCTGTATGTTTTACACTTCTGTCCATCTCACTGTCTTTTGTTGCTCCTTCTCATTTTTACTTCTTTCTACTCCTTTGTAAAACTGCATCATACACCTGTATCTCTACTACAGTATAACCATTTTTGATGCAGTTTTCAACTCCATTATCATCTGCACTACATGCATCTTTTCATATGCTGTATCATGATGCATATATTACGTATCCAACTTACGGGAGGTCCTGCTGGCCCCGGGGGACCCGAGTCTCCTGGTAAACCTTCATCTCCCTAAACAGCAAAAGATAAAGATTATGATGAAAATAAGTAAAAATTACAGGTAGCTGGGGGGGGGGGAGGAAATAACAGAAAATGACATACTGGTAATGGTGATGGTGGTGGTGATGGTAATGGTGATGGTGATAGTGATGGTGGTGGTAATGGTGATTGTGAATGTGATGGTAATGGTGATGGTGGTGGCAGTGGTGATAGTGATGGTAGTGGTGGTGGTGATGGTGATGGCAGTGGTGATGTTAGTGGTGATGGTGATAGTGATGGTGATGGTGGTGATAGTGGTGATGGTTGTGGTGATGATGATGGTGATGGTTGTGGTGATGGTGATGGCAGTGGTGATGGTAGTAGTGATGGTGATCATGGTGATGATGGTGGTGGTGATGGTGATGATAAAGATGATGATGATGATGATGATAACATATTCCCTCACCTCTGGTCCAGGAGGACCGGGTGGTCCAGGAAACCCTCGAGCACCAGGTGTGCCCTATAACAAAGAAAACAATGTCAATGTCCCCAAAGTATAAGAAAGTATCTCAACAGATAAAAAAACAAAAAAAAAACTTGAATGAATAAAAGAGTTTGAAACTGCTATTGACTGTATTAAGCACTTTCATGATTCAGACTTATTTAACCATAGAAATTTCTTTGTTTTCCTTTAAAAGTGTAAACAAATTAGCAAAAATTGACCAGCTCTGCATCTAACTTACCAGCAAATACTCCATCTGTGTTGGTAGAACAGAATTCAGAGTAGAGACCAACTCATTTTACTTACTATTCTACATAGGCCAAGAAGCTACACATCTAGAACTTATTACTGATGATCGTTGTGCTAAGAACTAGCTGCAGGCCATCAAAAGATGATGGTGAAAGAAATGAAAGTATAAAATAACGTTAAAGCTTTAATGCATAGCTTACTGGTGGTCCAGGTTCACCGTTCTCACCCCGAGGTCCTTGGTAGCCAGGTGGTCCCTACAGTGTTAAAAAAGAGTGAAATTAATTATTTTGGCCAAGTAATATTTTAACAGTTATAAAACAGATGCATGCATGTTGTTGTTGTTATTGCCCCGGTTAACTTCTGAATGTGTCAGTGTGACATACTGGTTTCTAAGTGATTAATTATGTCTGTCTCTGTTTGTCTGTATGATATATCATTGTATGAATTGTCTGTTTTTTCCTCTGCACTCAGTACTGTATTAATATAGAGTCTTATAACGGCTATCACAACCACAATTTCTGTTATCCATAGAAAACACAGCTGAAATACCATACAAAGACTACACACCATGAGAAGTTGAAAGAAATTTGTTGCTGTCCTGCCTGCAAGATGCCACAAGGTGTACTGGGTGGTGATTGCTTATTTGTTCATCACCCAGTGACATGAACTGGAACGATGAATGGACAGACAAGAACATAAAGGTATGAATGGTAAGAAAAAGAAAAGAAGATGTTTTCAGAGAAGTTGCAGAACAGTGAACGTTAATTAAATCTATAAGGAAAACATCACAAAGGTTCTTTGGGCATGTCATGAGAAGATAGAGAAGTTTATAGCTACTGGAAAACTCATGGGAAAAAAGAAAGCAAAAAAGTATCTGAAGAGACAGGTCAAATGCCACAGGAAAGTAAAACTGGCCAGCATGGAAAAGGACAGAACACAATGGAGGAGAATGATTGCTAATGCCTGTTGAGGCAGACAGACAGGCAGACAGACAGACAGACAGGCAGGTAGGCAGACAGGCAGGTAGCCAGGCAGACAGACCCGGCAGGTAGACAGACAGACAGACAGACAGACAAGCAGGCAGGTAGACAGACAGACAGACAAGCAGGCAGGTAGACAGATGGACAGACAGACATACAGGCAGGTAGGCAGACAGAGAGAAAGACAGAAATCTGTTAAAGTTTATGTCATTCACAACATCAAAATATCTATTCATCCTTCCCTCCTCTTTATTTGTTACTTCTGCAGTTGATGTTTGATGAATGAACAAGCTGAAATGTAATATTGTTGCCATGTTACTAAGTAAATCTTCCGTCCTCCATTCTCAATCCTTAAACATTAAAAAAAAACAATACTTAGAGACAATATGATAACCTACAGGTGGTCCGGCTGGTCCAGGTGAGCCTCTAGGTCCTGGAGCACCCTGTGAAAATTTATGATACAATTTATTATTTCCAAAAATTTATGACATAATCTATTGGCTTAATTATGTAAATGATGGCTGGTTTCCACCAGAATAAAAAAACAATTTTGGCTATTTTAATCAACAAACCCTCACCACACACGTGGTAAAATTATCTAGCAAGCCCATGCGGGCATTAAAAAAAAAACAAAGCGAAGGTGGCTGCAAGACATCGTTGATGATCTGCAAATGGATGCGTCAGCAGCAGGCCATCTTGCTCACAACCGAGAGCCCTACAGGAGAGCATGTTATGGAGGCAAAGTTCCTCAAGGACATGCAAATGACTGACAGTTCTAGATGATGTTTTCAACACTTTGAGGTCTCTGGACACATGTGCAAAGGTGAGAGTTCCAAATTTAACCTTAGTGTACACGTGGTATTTTCATAAGTCCTGTTCTGAGGTGAAAATTGATGGAATTTTTTTTTTTTTACTTTAGTTTAGCAGGTGACAGTCATCAGGTGACGTGGTGGATTTTGTGGATTCCTGCAGGTCTTCAACATATTTCTTTTCCTGCTGATTATAGGTGACTGGTACATTTGATTGTTGCATTTCAGTGACCTCTTTGGCCAAAACTCTGGCTTCCTCATTGCCTGGTATCCAACAGAGGAATAGAATCCATAGGAGAAGGCTCTACTCTGTAAGTTCGCTGTATATGATGGTGTACGGGTCCTCTGTGAGAAATTTTGTAAGTCCGTACAAAACTACATCCCCCCTCCCATATTTGCATCTACTTTGGGTCCCCTCAAGCCTTCTAGACCTACCCTTAAAACAGGGAAAATCCTATTGTACCACCTTTAAAACAAGGAAAACCCTCTGAGTCCACCCATTAAACAATTAAAACCCTCTGAGTCCACCCATTAAACAAGGAAAACCCTCTGGGCCCACCCTTAAACAAGGAAAACCCTCTGGGCTCACCCGTTAAACAAGGAAAATCCTCTGGGACCACCCATTAAACAAGGAAAACCCTCTGGTCCTACCCATTAAACAGGTAAAACCCTTTGGGCCCACTCATTAAACAAGGAAAACCCTCCTGGCCCACCCATTAAACAAGGAAAACCCTCTGGGCCCACCAATTAAACAGGTAAAACCCTCTGGGCCCACTCATTAAACAAAGAAAACCCTCCTGGCCCACTCATTAAACAAAGAAAACCCTCCTGGCCCACTCATTAAACAAGGAAAACCCTCTGGGCCCAAACATTAAACAAGGAAACCCTCTGGGCCCACCCATTAAACAGGTAAAACCCTCTGGGCCCAGGAGCAATGCACCAGCAGGGCATCCTCTATCAGTGGCCCTGCCTATAATGACTTGAGGTGAGGGGAAAAGACAGCGAAAGACAGGATCAGAACCAAGTGAGCGAGACATTTTTCGAGGGATGCCATGGATTTGGTCTGAGAGACAAGCCCGAAAACTTTTGGGGAAACATTTGTTAACCTCTCTCCTTACTGACAAGACACCTTGCTTCAGTGGCCATCATGTCGTTGGCTACAAGAAGAAGACTTTGCATAAGTTTAATCAAAATCTTAACTGGAGAGGAACTCAATAATGGTATGCATCAAATGAATTCAGTTTTTCTTTTTCTCAGTCTGATTATACTTCTACAGAAAGATACTTCTACAGAAAGATACTTCCACAGAAAAATACTTCAAAAGAAAGATACTTCAAAAGAAAGATGCTTATGTAGAAAGATACTTCTACAGAAAGATACTTCTACAGAAAGATACTTCTACAGAAAGATACTTCTACAGAAAGATACTTCTACAGAAAGATGCTTCTACAGAAAGATACTTCTACAGAAAGATACTTCCACAGAAAGATACTTCTATAGAAAGATACTTCTACAGAAAGATATTTATATAGTAAGATACTTCTACAGAAAGATGCTTCTACAGAAAGATACTTCTACAGAAAGATACATCTACAGAAAGATACTTCAAAAGAAAGATGCTTCTACAGAAAGATACTTATATAGAAAGATACTTCTACAGAAAGATACTTATACAGAAAGATACTTATACAGAAAGATGCTCACATTTTGCCACCATCCATTTGTACCAGGGTAAGCTGGTCCTGCCTTATCACCTGCCTGTTGGCTCTGGGCTGCATTCTGGAGAATGACAGTATATGAGAATTAAAAGTGTTAACCACTGCAGTAAAACTGGTTCCAGTAATGCAGGTAGATAGAGGTGTATGGTACAGTTTTACAAAGCGTTTCTGATGTACGATCTCGGAAGCCTCTAGAACAGCGCCTTACTTTCCAGGCCGGCTGTCTCCACCAAGCGGGAACTAACAATATATTTAGCTTCTTTTAAACTTCTTTAGATTTCCAACCTATTTTCTGCTATTTATACTATACTTTCTTGTCTTAGTCCCGCACAGTTCGCTGCGGTTCTTCATTCATCAGTTTCACGTTATTTCCCAGCTCCCCCCCCCCCCCAACCTTCTTCTCTAGCGGCCTAGAGGTATTTATTGCCTCATGATCTCTTTCCCGTGCCCCCTCCCCAAATCGTTCTCTCCTTTTCACCGCCACTAACATCCGATTGGTTCAGTTTGTTTTCCTTTGTGGTCTCCCAGCCTTGTCTTTAGGGTGCATTCTGTTGTATTGTGTACAAGAAGGGTTGCCACAAAGCTAAATTTGTCATTTTCATGTTTCCTCTTTTATTATTATATGTTGTGTTTGTTTTTGTATGTAATCCTTGAAAAAAAAAAACGCAGGCCGAAATATTGGATGTTGTATGTTTTTCGTTATTTGTGTTTTTTTCCCTCACTTTTCTCACTCCCTCTATCGCTTTGTAAAACTGCACCATACACCTCTATTTACCTGTATGACTGTTATAGTGTCAAATATACTTTAAGGTCTCTGGACACATGTGAGAGTTTCAAATTTAACCTTAGTATTTTAACATGGTATTTTCGTAAGTCCTGTTCTGAGGTGAAAATTGATGGATTTTTTTTTTTACTTTGGTTCACCAGGTAACAGTTACATATTTCTTTCAAGACATTTTGTAGCATAATTTACATTATCTGCAACTGCCTAATTTCATAAACTCAAATACCTGCACTTGCCAAAATTTCGAGCATTCAGTCACTGAAAATTCCACTATAATCAATGTCGTTGCAAAATGTCTATGTTGCTCGAAATTCCCTTCACCACCACCATCATCATCATCATCACCATCATAGTTATCATCTGTACCTTGTGTTCTCTAGCCACAAAATATGCCGCTGTCTACATCAAGAAAAGATAACTCACCGTATCAACAACAGTTTCTCCCCTTTCTCGTACCACTTCATTGACGACCTCTGTTGAGGACAAAAAAAGAGAGGGTTAACATTTAGTTTTTTTTTTTAAATTAACCACATTGTTGGACATTTTCTTCTTTTGTTTTGTGTTTTCCATTTTATTTTTAAGTCATGCTTGGTTAGAAATTTTCCTTCATTCAAGGTAAACGTCATCTTATGACTTGTGCAAACAACTTGGCATAAAAGGTTAGGAAAAAGCTTTGAAAAGCGTTTCAAAAGCAACAGAAAAAGCTTCATGGGCTATTATGGGACATTCACAGTCAGCAGTGAAGTTACCTGAATCTTAAATTGCTGAAATTGTCACTTACTAATTCTGATCCTGCCTTACAGAACAGCTAGGAAGTGCTTCAAGATTCAGTGTCATGCAGTAGGGAGTGCATTTCAGAGAAGGAAAGGTCCAACAGGTTACCGGAAATAAGGAGAAGAATTTACTTGCAGATCTGCGTGGAGTCATCGCCAAAGTCTCATTCCTCCCCTTCAGAATGTCAGGGGTTTAAAGGACTGAAACACTGGTCCGAGGATTGGAGAGAGAACGCTTCCTTTGATGATTTAAGGACATGGGTGGTTATTTTGCTCCCCGTATAGCACTATTTGAGTTACTTTGTGTGTCGTCTTTGTTCAGGGCTTACTACAGCACACTTTTATGCAAATGAGGATTGGAACATTGGTCAGTTGGTCATGTGACCGAGTTGTTATTGAACTTTGAGGATTTTTGGTGGGACTTCTGGAGAAAGTTCCGTGGAACCAAAGAGGATGGATGTATGGAAATTAAGCAAAATCGTTGTCTTCCTATGTTAATGCTAAGAAAACGATTAAACAAGACTGACAGACTGATAGATAGTGAAGTTGGATTCGTGCTTGGACCTGATCTTCAATGTTAGTTACGGTCTAAGACAACGTGAAATAATTGTTTGTCTGGAGGGTTGAGCTGTCAATACTTACAAACACGAATTATCACACATGCGCTCATCCACCACTAGATCGTGCCGTACACATACGAGGGACAAATATACACATATGATGGACAAGCATACATATATGTAATAGGGAGTTTGTTGATTACAGAAAGATCCTACTTAAGCTCCACCAGAGATTCAGCATATCATCACTAACACTTTAGTCCAAAAGTTCAGAATGGGTTGAGAAACATTACTTTTGGTCTGTGAAAAGTAGGAAGGCATTACTTTTAGACCACATGAAGCGTAAAATATGTACTACATTTTGGGGGCTGCCAGAGGATCAGAAAGTAAGGAGAGATACTACTTTTAGTTCGTAATGCATTAAAAATGTCAAAGAAAGTAATCAAAAAATTTTTTAAAACATTCAAAAAGCGTAGAAGAGTATGCTATGCAATATTATACAGTATACATGTAGTTATACGATACATGAAACTATACTACACTAGTTTATACTATACTACATTATAATGCAAGGAATCAGGCAAGGGAAGTGAAGCACAGTGTGACGTGATATGGCATACCAGTGTAGTGTAGTGTAGTGTAGTGTAGTGTAGTGTTGGGTAGTGTAGTGTAGTGTAGTGTAGTGTGGTGTAGTGTAGTGTAGTGTGGTGTAGTGTAGTGTAGTGTAGTGTAGTGTGGTGTAGTGTAGTGTGGTGTAGTGTAGTGTAGTGTAGTGTGGTGTAGTGTATGGTGTGGTGTGCGGTGTAGTTCCATAAAAGGGAGGGAGAAGTGGCAGTTAGAACATTGCTGATTGCTGCATAATTCTGGATGCTACATATTTCTCGTGTTCCACGGTGCATTCGTTAACTTCAACACTGGGGAGGTTAGAAACCAAATCCACACATGTCTGTCAGTTTTGGCCACTCCAAACCCTCAGTACCTGGACACTTCAAGCAGCACTCGCCCTCGATTTTGTAAGGTGCTGCACCACCAGGACACACGGTTATATCCGTGCATTCTATATTTATGCATTTCGTCTCTCCTTGTATGCATTCGCATTTGTAGCAAGGCTCATCTTCATAAGGAAACCACGATTCCCCCTCCTTGATTTCTGTGTTCGTGGCTGGGTCAATACACATCCTTGACCGACCTATGCAAAGATAATTTTTGTAACTTTCAAAATTAGTAATGCTTAAAAAAAAAAGCAATGGAAAGATCTGTCTTATCAGGCGCTTTAGTGTATTAAAAACTGTCAGCAAGAAATGAAACAAACAAAAAAAACAAAAACAAAAAAATACAGTTATATGCTCAACAAATTGATGTTGAGTTATGCACTAGTTAAGCGTATAAGAATATAAATTTTGAAAGGAAATTTAATTTTTTTTTAAAGTGATATAAAATAAAATGTTAAATTCGAGTGTCAGATTATATAAGAATGTTATACAAGAAGTTTATTTAAATAAAAACAGTATTTTCGTTTAGTAACAGTCAATATATCATTAAGTAAAATTACCAAAGTGTTTATCATAGGCGCCACAAAGAAACAGTAATTATTTTAAAGTTTTTAGGAAAAAAAAAGTGTCTTGTAAGATGATAGACAAAATTAACACTTTATGCACAAGGTGCTATAATTAAAAAAGGCATGCCTAATGTTAGTTTGGGGGTTCTTGTAGAGCTCTTCAACAGAAAAAAAAACGTAAAAAAAGCATCTGTGACTAAAGAAAGCAAACATTTTCTGTGACTAGAAGTTATATAGAAAAATCTGACACGTTGCTGGTGTTATTATTAACTCTTTCATTCCCGAGTTAACTTCCAATTACTGCAGAACTAATTTTGGCGAGAAATTCTGGTAGAAAGAAACTAGAGGAAAGTTACTCTATAATTTACAAATATGGGTGGCGTTAGAAATATGATACTTTTCATTTTATTTAGACTTCGCTTATATATTGATCTGAGCACTGATTTAAATAGGCGTAGGAGATCTACCAACCCTGCCAGTGTTATTTTGGAATGAGAGAGTTAAAACAAATGACAAAGTTCTCTAAGTGTGCAATGAGAGAGTTAAAACAAATCACAAAGTTCTCTAAGTGTGCAGAACTAACAACTGATTGTTGTGTGTGTTTGTTAGAGAGGACACTTCACATGTTCGTCATCTCACTAGAACTTGACAATCTAAAATTCCTATTTTGTTCTCCCATGGATTAAATAGACATTGGCCAATCAGGGAAGCTTGAATATTCTACTTTTGGTTGAAAGACGGGAACACATGCTTCATGAAAAAAAAAACGAGTAAAAAAAAAAAAGAATAAATAAACGGTACGGTTCTATTTCCAGCCAGAGATTCCTTTGCTAGAGGCAAAGACGCAATACACAAACTGTACCAGAAAAACTGTACCTATAGCTGACAGCTTGCGTCAGGGTTGGCGAATCATAGTCGACAAGACCATGATCTATATTTTTAGTGGTTTCCATGGAAACAGACCGTAGTCTGGCCGAGTGAACGGGGAACCTGGTTCTAAAAATACGTCGAGCTCAAGCCAGATTTTTCTGGCCCGAAAAGAGCAAAACAACCAACGCCCTTTTGAGGGCGAGCGTGGACGAAGAAGAAAAAGAGGGAGGAGGAGGAGAAGAAGAAGGAGGAGAAGGAGGAGAAAGAAGAAGAAGAAGAAGGATGAGGAAGAGGAGGAGGAGAAAGAAGAAGAAGAAGGGGGAGGAGGAGGAGGAGTAAGAGGAAGAAGAAGAAGAAGGAGGAGGAAGAGGAGGAGGAGGAGAAAGAAGAAGAAGAAGGAGAAAGAAGAAGAAGGAAGAGGAGGAGGAGAAAGAAGAAGAAGGAAGATGCCCACCTGCTTATGTATCCATTCGCAAATCATCAGCAATGCCTTGTTGCCGTTTTCGCCTTGGTCTTCCTCTAGTTCTTCCCCCTCCCCTCCTCTCATTATGTACCTTTCCAAGACTGTCTTCTCCAAACTGCATGACGTTTAATATGTCCCATGGTCCATAATCTTCATTGTTCCCTCTTACGACGTCGCATATAACACCTTTTCCTGGTGCAGCCAAAGGGTCAATTTTCATCCACACCCAGCTCTTCTAAGATCTTTTCTTTTGCTTCTCTTGTCCTTTAGTTTGCTCTGAGATATCCTTGAATTGTTCAAATTTCCAGGCCACCTTGAGACTTTGTCTAATGGGCCCCGCTTTGACTCCCTGCAGGCTTTTGATCCTACGCATTGTTAGGGGTTCTAAACCTGGGATATCCATACCTGTTGTATGTTTGGGAACCAAATGATAGGGCCATGGGATTCGACCTTTGGACAGTTTTTACAGAAAATGCTGTTAGATTACGTTTTTTTTTTCTTTCAGCTCTTCTAATCCTGTCTGTCCATTTATAAACTAAAATCAAGTTATTGATATTTCTTTGGTAGTGACGATGATAAATTCAACAGTATGGTGAAGGGAGTATGGCGACATTTTGAGAACTTCATTTTTAGGGCATATATGGGCAACCCTTGACCCCCGGGCCAGATGCGACCTGCGGATACATTTTTTTATGGTCCGTAACTAAACTATGCAGTTTCTTTAAATACTTGTTTATGACCCATAACCAAACTATGTAGTTTCTTTAAATGCTGTATAATTTGGTGGAAATACTAACAATGTTGGTTTTACATTGTAGAATTACAACAGTCTTGCTTGATATTTTAGTAATATAATCCATCCATCCATCCATCCATCCACCCACCCACACACATCTATCCATCCATCTGTCTGTCTGTATATCTATCTGTCTGTCTGTCCCTCTATAAACATACACACACGTACGTACCACAATTCAATCTTTTAAATTCAATTACGTGCATTCTGAGGCTATGAAGTTCGCATATTTAACATTCTGAAAGTGCACAGCTGGCGTGAAGATAGAAAAAAAAAATCTTTTCTGGCCCGCAAAAAGAAAGGACATCCATGCCTGAATTCAGGGGTTTGTAATCATAGCAAAGTTCAGAACCCCTGAATCCATTGGTGTTTCACTGACTGGTGCAATAGTTAGGTGTGATATAATGACTTTGCTGAGTGCTTGTATAACAAAAGAGTACAGTTAGTATTCTTGCCAAGTTGTTTTAATATTCTTGCCTAGTTGTTAATTATCATCCGTACAGCTGGCATGCCTTGTGTTTATTGATTCCTTACTTTGATCGTGTGACTTACTGCCACAGTCATATTAGTTACCATTGCTGTAACTAATGTCACAGTCATATTAGTTCCCATTACAGTTCCCATTACTATAAGTAATGGCACAGTCATATTAGTACCTACTGCGTTAATTAACTTTGCATGAAAAATCATTGGAGCTAATCTAACATGAAAGATGACTGTGACTAATCCTACATGAAATATTACTACGGCAGAACTTTCATATTTCAGTCGGGAAATGTTGAACACATCTGAGATAAAACGCAGCGAAAAGTAATTCTGAGTTTGGCAACATTTGTTGCTCACGTGGACAGAAAATGCTGGCTCACAAATGATGGCAGCTGAAAAGGGCAAAATCTGGCCTTCCAGCTGAAAATATTCCCGGCTGCGATCTTCTGTTTATATGTCCTTGTTACCTAGGCAACAGTTTACTTTTCGTCACAGCGTGTTTTTGTCTGCATTTTTTTTTCTTCTCTGTGATGAAGGCGTGGTATTCTTGCTGGAAACGAAAAAGAAAGTCTAGATATGTTTACAAAACACGATCATACATGGTAAATCTTCAGCTTTTTTTAAGACTAGGCAAAAAATTTAAAAAAAGATTTTTAAGGGCATGCATCTTTTCCATCGAACATATGCCTATGAGACCTGGACACTTAATAAAACAGCTGAGAAACACATAAATGAATTTGAATGTAAATGCTACAGAAGAGTTCTTCAAATATCATGGACACAGAAAAAAATATATCCATACTACAAGAAAATATTGAAGAAGGTTGGCTAGTAAGGACGATTAACCAGAGAAAACTTAAATATTTTGGACACATTAAACGTCATTAGAATTTAGAGAAGACCGTCTTGTAAGGGTGCACAGTGGGAAAAGAAAGAGAGGAAGACCAAGGTGAAGATGGCTGCAAGATATCGTTGATAACCTGCAAATAGATGCACCAGCAGCAGGGCATCTTGCTTACAATCAAGAGGGCTACAGGAGAGCTGTTAGTGAGGCAAAGTTCACAAGGAACATGCGAATGACTGACTGAGGAAAAAAAAAAAGAGGTTAAACCCTATAGTTTATTTTCTTGTTCATGCTGTGAAAAGATGGCGGTAGGCCATAGAATGGACTTTTTGAACTAAACAGAACGCAGTGACCTGGAGTCAGGATGGTACCAACCAAATCTTCAAGACTGGCATGCTTTGAAGTTAAAGAAAATGAGGGCACTAGCAACATAGATCCTATGTGGTTGAATGGCATTTATAGGGCTGTAATTGAGTTTTTTCCCTTATATAGAGTGACTTAAGCGTGGGTTATGGTTCTAGCAAGGATACTAAGTCAAAGTTATCCAACAAGGATACTAAGTCATAGTTATCGGTCATGTTTTTGTAATAGTTTAACATATTTTCTTGCACCTTTTTTCCCTTTGTATTGGGTTTGACCAATTAAAAGCCAATCTGGCAACTGGCACGGAAAATAACGTGGGTACATTATACAGCTTGAAATGTGAAACTGGCCTGGTCTTCAAGGCGTGCATTAAAACTGTTTCCAAGTCATTCACCTGTGTAAACAGCAGACATTTGTGACGTTACTTGAAGCATGTAAACAGCATCACGGTAAATGAGTACAAGACGACGGATACATAGCACTGTTATAAAGACTGGAGATTCTTGGACTGGCAATACCTTACCTTTTCTCATAACAATCAGTCAGTAATTCGCATGTCCCTTGCAGAACTTTGCCTCCCTAACAGCTCCCCTGTAGGCCTCTCGGTTGTAAGCAAGATGCCCTGCTGCTGATGTGTCCATTTGCAGATCGTCAACGATGTCTTGCAGCCATCTTCGCCTTTGTTTTCCTCTCTTTCTTTTTTTCCAATTATGTACCCTTCCAAGACTGTTTTCTCTACATTCTCATGACGTTTAATATGTCCAAAAATATTTAAGTTTAATCTTTCTTACAAGCCAGCCTTCTTCAATATTAAGTTCTTGTAGTATAGATATGTTTGTTTGTTTTTTTTTTGTGTGTCTATGATATTTGAAGGGCTCTTCTGTAGCATTTACATTCAAAGTCATTTATGTGTTTCTCAGCAATTTTGTTAACAATATTTTCAGTAAAAAGATTGCTAGGTTTTTTTCTAGTTATCTCCCTGGAGCAGCTTTAAAAAAAATTATCTCCCTGGAGCAGATGAATCAGTGAAGATTTTTAAACACAAGGGCCGTATCGAAAATGAGCGTGAGTTACAGTGGCAACTTTAGGTTCTCAGAGTGAAGCTACAAAATGCGACTTCCCCTCTGAATGCTTCATCGCCATGGGCCCCATTCACAAGTCCTGTTACGTTATCCAGGCTGCAAGTGTTACTAGTATCGCCAAAAGAGTAGCTGGATGGATTGGCAAGACAGAGGACACCAGGACAACTCATAGAGGCAACACAGAACAGAGAGTTGAGGGGAGTTATGACCGTCAACGCCCCAGTAGGCATGGCACTTGACAGACAGACAGACAGACATAGACAGATTACTGTTTCATCTACCCAATTGTTGCTATACTAGAACAAAAAACGATGAAGTATCAGCTGTGTTTGGTCTGTTTAATACAACGTCTTGTAGCAATACCAGAGATTATAAACTAGAGAGGAATTACGTGATGGGCGGTATAGATCCGAGGGGGCCGGAGGGCCCTTACTAAATTTAGCTTAGGAATCTTAGTACTGTCCTGCCAGACACTACAAGACACGGACGTTGACTGCTTATTCTCGCAGCATCAAAAGACATGGATGGATGGATGGATGGATGGATGGATGGATGGATGGATGGATGGATGGATGGATGGATAACACCTTGTTTCTCATTTACTTAATTACTAACTGGTAATTTTGATGATAAAAATGCCTTATCTGTCAGTCAGTCATTTGCATGTCCCTTGCGGAACTTTGCCTCCTTAACGGCTCTCCTGTAGGCCTCTCGGTTGTAAGCAAGATGCCCTGCTGCTGATGCGTTCATTCGCAGATTATCAACGATGTCTTGTAGCCATCTTCGCCTTGGTCTTCCTCTCTTTCTTTTTCCCATTATGTATCCTTCCAAGACGATCTTCTCTAAATTCTCATGACGTTTAATATGTCGAAAATATTTAAGTTTTCTCTGTTTAATCTTCCTTACTAGCCAGCCTTCTTCAATATTAAGTTCTTATAGTATGAATATATTTGGTTTTTTTTTGTGTGTCCACGATATTCGAAGAACTCTTCTGCAGCATTTACATTCAAGGGCGTTTATGTGTTTCTCAGCTGTTTTGTTAAGTGTCCAAGTCTCACAGGCATATGTTGCGATGGGAAAGATGCATGCCCTTAAAAATCTTATTTTTGTAGTTCTGTCTGTTCCTCTCCATAGCTTCTTTAGTTGTTATATTTTTGAAGAGCGATATAGTCCTACCTTTAATTTCCCTCATTGTATCTCCATTATTAGCCAGTAATGATCCAAGACATTAAAAACTCTCCACCTCTTCCAATTTTTCCTCATTGATATATATATATATATATATATATATATATATATATATATATATATTTCAGCTGCCTTATTTGTTTTGTCAGTTGTCATCAATTTAGTTTTCTTTGCATTAAGATATAGATTTTGATCTTGGCCTTTCTTACGGACTGACATAATTAGGTTTTTTTATTCTATTTGTGTTGTGGACAGTAGTACTGTGTCATCAGCTTATGTAATCTCTGGTATTTCATAACCTCCAACTGTTATAGCACAGTAATATTCCTTGTCTACATATTCTCTAACATTCCACATTACATTTTCAGTATACAAGTTAAATAAGTAAGGCGACAATATGCACCCCTGACGGACCCCTTGTTGTATGTCAAACCAAGTTGTTGTTTCAACATTTATTCTCACTGCTTACTGTTGGTCTGGATACACCACAGATATTACCCGTATTACATATGCAGGAAATCTCATTTTTGCCAATATTTCCCAAGGTTTCTGGTTATCTGTTTTAACAAACATTGTCGGATAAACCTTCATGTACTGAGTCCGAAATAAATTTGAAAAATACTTCGACAAGACAGCAACAAAACGTTGTATATGAGAATTCTGTATTTTAACCGGGGATCGTTAACCATTTCCCATCGTTTGTTAAAACTAACTTACTCAACCGGTTCATATAAAATATATCTGTCGAAAAAAAAGAAACGTAAGTATACTTTAATCGGATTCGTTATTTCTTTCATTTTAAATGTTATCTTTCGCGGTTTCTTATAGCAACCAGTGACGTTAATCCCCAGTCGTAACTCTAACCACTGAGACGTAACTCGAAGCACTGAGACGTAACTCGAAGCACTGAGTCGTAATTCGAACCACTGATTCGTAACTCGAATCACTGAGACGTAACTCGAAGCACTGGGTCGTAACTCGAAGCACTGGGTCGTAACTCGAAGCAGTTGCAGTTGGAGATGCTTGAAATGTAAAGCTTATAGAACACGGAGGCGACAGCAGGAAAACAGATGGTTCTGAATCGGAAGAAATTTTTTAGGGCAATTTTGAGGTGAAAGTTCAAAGTTCAGATCTCTAATATAATTTTCTGATAGCAATCTAGGAATACAGCGTGAAAGAAATTAAAGGAAATGGCTGTCCAAGTAGCATAGGAAAGGACCACAAAAAAAAAAAGAAAAATATGATTAGAAACGCTACGAACCTGCCACAAAATGCGCAAGCGCAGTTTTCAGTACTTTTTTTAACATCATCATCATCATCATCAGGTGCTGTGTCGACTGGCGTTGGCTATTATGCTTCTCCAGAGTACACGGTCCTTCATGCAGGCCATCAGCTCAGTTGGTGATCTCCTCTCACACCATCCCGTCAGACTGTCCAGTATCATTTCTCTTGGTCTTCCTCTTGATCTTCTTCCTTCTATTTTTCCTGTTGTTATAATATTTTCATTGCTCTCTCTTCTCATTGCATGTCCTATGAAAGTGCATTGTCTCTCTCTTATTTTTTTTGACATGATTTTTTTTTGTCTCTCTAGCTCTTCTCATACATTCTTCATTAGTTATTTTTGCTGTCCATGGGATTCGCAACATTCTTCTAATAAACCACATTTCTGTTGCTTCCAATGATTTTTGTGCAGACTTGCATATTGTCCATGATTCACTTCCATATAACAAGATAGGTTCAATATAGCATTTTAAGACTCGTTTTCTAGCATTCATTGATAAAGATGTGTTGACTAATATGTTTCTCATTCTCTGAAATGCAGTCTTTGCTTGGCCTATTCTGTCTCTAATTTCTGTTCTGCACTTCCCATCTGAAGTTATTACTGCTCCAAGGTATTTGAATTTCTGCACCTGCTTTAGAATAGTTCCCTTTAATTTTATACTGCATGTTGGTGGATTCTATTTCTTAGATACAACATGAACATAAAATAACGAATGGAGAAAAGTACGACGCAAACAATGCGCCAAATTGATGCTTAAATGAACTGTGTTACGCCATGCGGTTTCCCTTGAAAGAGAAATGTAACCACGAAAGACCAGTTTCTGTAGGCATGAGAGAAGTGTACGGTGGATGTTACTACCTTCTGAGGATTTGTCGAAAGTTGCTTTTGATTTCTGAAAAGTGATTTAGCACAGTGTTGTATGAAATAGTAGACAAAGAACTTTAGACGTGAGAGAAGGAATTGTAACTACGTCTAAATTGCTTTGTAAACTATTTTTCAAAAGACTAAAGTGTTTTATCGACTACTTTTCGAACATCTAAAGTGTTTTGTCTATTTTTCCACGCCTAAAGTGTTTCATCTACTTCATTTCAAAAGCACAACATGCTATGTGTCCACACGTTTTGGACATCTACCGTGCTTTACCTAATGTTTCCACATCAAAGGTGCTTTGTATACATTTTTCAAACTTCTAAAATGCCTTGTATACAGTTTTTTGAGCATCTAATGTTCTTTGTATATATCTGTCGAACATCGAAAGTGCTTTGTCTATTTTTTCGAATGTTACTCACGCAAAACTGTGCTAAACCATTTGAATTGAGTGAAAGCTTCATTGTTTCTCTTTTGAAAAAATGTGCAACTGAACAAACTGTGGTGGTGATATCAGTGTCACATTGTCATCAAAGGATGTTGTACGTGTAGCATTCAGTTAGGCTTTGTGATAGTACTTTGATAGGTAAGATAGACAGTCATGCTTGACGCATGCATGCGCAAACATACATGCACTACAACTTACCTTGGGCTCTGATTAGAGCCACAAGCGCCACCACACACGCAAATACCTTCCACATTTTGTTTTTTTTTTAAATGACACTTTGTCCCAACTCTGATTGTATCAGCTAGGGACAATGGGTGTCATGGAAAAAATAATGGGTGTCCAAAACCCAGTCAAAGTCCTAACAAATGATGAATCACTAGCACCAGCTAACTAGGAGTTAGCTTGGTGGTTGTCTGAATTGCTCTACTGTTGATGTTCTCCTAAATGAATTACTTGTTTTGGCAGAGCAGCCAGACACGCGAAGTCTGCTGCCGAAAGCCGAGACTTCTGGCGGCAACTTTTCGTTTTTATATGGCGGTGTTAGAGATTCAACCAATCGTGTGGGCTGTTACAAATGATCTAAGCTGTATGGGTGGGTCAAACTGATGATTGGCAGGTGTGGTAAGAAAGAAGAAACTGCAGAAACAGCAGAAATATACTCTCTGGGGTCATTTATATGGGGAAATGAAAGCAAGGCAAGAAATGAATACAGGAGAAAGAAAAAGTTTGCGTGTGCAAATTTTTCTTTTGGGTTAGGAAAAATGAGAACAGGATGTTGAAAGAGGGGCAAAGGCCTGCGAGAGAGAGAGAGAGAGAGGGGGGGGGGGGGAATCGCAGAAATGGTGCAGAAGTTGCATTTGCATGTTGAAATGCACCATCTGTTTTCCATTTGTTTCATAAGAATACCATCGCCAAATTCTTTCATATATGCTCGGATAACAGTGGGTTTATTTTTATTTATGCAAGTCTGATGTTAGTGCATAGGGTTACCTTATTCTACCAGACTGGCGTTAGTACATCATCATCATCAGTCCTCTGTACTCCCAACGAAGCATAAGACGTCACCAAAGGTTCTCCAGCCAATCCTGTTTAGAGCAAGTCGGGATATCTCAAACAGTGCCTTTCTCGCTTCCTTTAGTTCTTCCTGTATCGTGCGTCTCCGTGTTCATAATTTGCCTGCCGCTATTTTATCCCTTGAAGTGTCATAGACAAGACGGTACAGGGGTGTCTTGTTTTTTTTTCCAGTAGTAGTCAGTGGCTCAGTCATTTCCATCTTCGTTTTTTTTTTTTTTTTTGTTGACATCTTTTATAATGTTCTAAACGCCCGTTCGTTTATTTTCTCGTTTGTCACACGTTCTTTCCAGTGTATTCTTAAAATGTTCCCAAGGCATCTTTCTGTGGTTCCTGTCAGCCTGCTTTCGATTCTCCGATTGGTTCTCCATTTTTCGCCTGCGTGTAATAGAATGGAGCGTACACTGGATTTATGGATTCTGAGCTTGTCCCTCGATGCTTCGTCAAGACTTGACTCTTTTGTCATTGTTAGGTTGCTGGCCTATCGTCAAACCCCCAGACTTGAAGACCAGTGTGTCTCTTGTCGTCTCTGTTCTCCGTTGACCTGTTCGCCATATGTTACCACAGGTATAGCTCTTTGTATTATCGAAAAACCATAAACTCCCCCATCTCGATAAGATGTTGGTGCACAGAATTGTCTTATACTACAAATCTGATGCTAGTGCATAGAATTGTCTTATACTACAAGTCTGATGTTAGTGCATAGAATTATCTTATACTACAAGTCTGATGTTAGTGCATAGTATTGTCTTATTCTACAAGTCTGATATTAGTGCATAGTATTGTCTTATTCTACAAGTCTGATGTTAGTGCATAGTATTGTCTTATTCTACAAGTCTGATATTAGTGCATAGTATTGTCTTATTCTACAAGTCTGATGTTAGTGCATAGAATTATCTTATTCTACAAGTCTGATATTAGTGCATAGTATTGTCTTATTCTACAAGTCTGATATTAGTGCATAGACTTGTCTTATTCTACCAGTCTGATGCTAGTGCATCATCATCATCATCATCATCATCAGGTGGCGCTGGCTATTATGCTTCTCAAGAATACACGATCACTCATGCAGGCCATTAGCTTAGTTGGTGATCTCCTCTCACACCATCTCGTCAGACTGCCCAGTATCATTTCTCTCGGTCTTCACCGGCTCTTCTTCCCTCTGCTTTTCCTGTTGTTACAATATTTTCAATACCCCCTATTCTCATTGCATATCCTATGAAAGTACATTGTCTCTTTCTTGTTTATTTTTTTACAAGATTTTTTTTTTGTCTCTCTAGCTCTTCTCAAACATTATCTATTAGTTATTTTTGCTGTCCAGGGAACTCGCAACATTCTTCTAATAAACCATATTTCTACTGCTTCTAACGATTTTTGTGCAGACCTGCCTATTGTCCATGATTCACTTACATATAATAAGATAGTTCAGTATAGGATTTTAGGACCCGTTTTCTAAGATTCATTGATAAGGATGTGTTGCATAATATGTTTCTCATTCCCTGAAATGGAGTCTTTGCTTGGCCTATTCTGTTCTTAATTTCTGTTCTGCATTTCCTATCTGAAGTTATGTTAGTGCATAGAGTTGCTTTATTCTACCAGTCTGATGTTAGTAGATAGAGTTGCTTTATTCTACCAGTCTGATGTTAGTAGATAGAGTTGCTTTATTCTACCAGTCTGATGTTAGTGCATAGAGTTGTTTTATTCTACTAGTCTGATGTTAGTAGATAGAGTTGTTTTATTCTACTAGTCTGATGTTAGTAGATAGAGTTGTTTTATTCTACTAGTCTGATGTTAGTAGATAGAGTTGTTTTATTCTACTAGTCTGATGTTAGCAGACAGAGTTGTTTTATTCTACTAGTCTGATGTTAGTGCATAGAGTTGCTTTATTCTACTAGTCTGATGTTACAGAGTTCAGAATCCGGCATTATCGCATACAGGACATTCCCATACCTGCTACGCTGCCTACTCCAACATCCACCGAGGAGTCTCTCTACTGAAGGTTCACGTCAAATGTTGGTTGTTTATTACACTTTTTCTCCCACTTAGTTCAGATTTTCTTCCAGCACCTTCCTCTGTCCCAGTTTCATCAATCTCTGTATATGCACATTGTCCATGTACTCCCTCTCTTCGTCCTTCCGCAGTCTGTATGATACGGCGTTCGCAATGTCCTCTTTATCCATTTTCAGCCTGACTTGTATTTCATCCTGTCCAGCCGATCTATCAGCCAACTCATTTGCATGCACACCCGCATGACCTGGACAGAAGATTCACGTTAATCCCCCCTCATATGTGATTGTCCCAAAAGGTTTACCCATTCTCTCCGAAGAAACTTCTTCACAATCTTCCTTAGCATCACTTCCTGATCTACCAGACACCCGATTGCCAACGATACAGCCTCCATCTCCATGCGCATGCTAGATGTAGCGACTGCAAAGGCGCCTGATCTATTTGCCACAATGTTTCCATTGAAATGTGTTTCCTTTAGTCACTGAGCCATCTATGTATAATACCATGTCTGAAGACCCACAATGTCTCTGGATTAGCTTCTTAACCCTAAGCTCATTTGCACCGTGTACCCAATCCCGGCACTCACGAGCGAGCTGTACAAAAATCTGTGTTAGCTGAGGCTGGTACAACAAACTGTGTTAGCTGAGGCTGGTACAACAAACTGTGTTAGCCGAGGCTGGTACAACAATTGTGTTAGCTGAGGCTGGTACAACAAACTGTTAGCTGAGGCTGGTACAACAAACTGTTAGCTGAGGCTTGTACAACACACTGTGTTATCTGAGGCTGGTACAAAAACCTGTGTTAGCTGAGGCTGGTCCTGCGCTAAAATCCAGTCGTGTCCTAGTGTAATCTCGTCCATATCACACGTTGCCATGACTGCATCATCCGCCTCAGCCGTCCTGGATCTTCCTGGTTTAATGCGCCTATCAAGATGTGATTCAAGGAAATTCTGCCAAGGTGACGTTGGTGCATAGTTAGCCTTATTTTGTCTGCTGTTGTTAAACAGTTACCTTGTTTCGTCTGCTGTTGTTAAACAGTTACCTTGTTTCGTCTGCTGTTGTTAAACAGTTACCTTGTTTCGTCTGCTGTTGTTAAACAGTTACCTTGTTTCGTCTGCTGTTGTTAAACAGTTACCTTGTTTCGCCTGCTATTGTTAAACAGTTACCTTGTTTCGTCTGCTGTTGTTAACAGTTACCTTGTTTCGCCTGCTATTGTTAAACAGTTACCTTGTTTTGTCTGCTGTTGGTAAACAGCTACCTTGTTTGATCTGTGTGATATTAGCTTGCTGTTGGTAAAAATAGTTACATTCCTGTATATGTCTGTTGCTGATAAACAGTTATGAGTACTTTTCTGTATCTGTCTGATGTTGGTAAGGAGATTAAACGCCTTCTGTGGAAAACAACGAGTCGGTTCTAATAAACGCAGCTTAATAAGACACACCACAGAAGTACAGCCAGGCTGACAGTGTTAGTGTGGCAATTTAAGCAATTAAGTCAAGAGAGCGTTGAAGATAAAGCGACGCTGCCACAAAGGAAGGGCTGTAATTACGAAATAAGTTTTCTTGAAAGAGTTGCGGGAACTTACATATTTAAATAGGGGGAATAATCACAAAATTACGAGAATGAGTTTTTCTACCGCCCGTGTTGTAGAATTCCTCATCTCCCCCACACCCCCCCCCCCCCCTTCCTCCCTCCTCCCACCTTTTTAAAATTTAATACAAACATATAGTTTATAGGTATATTGTCTAAAAGTATACTGTTTACAAGTATATTGTAAATGACTATTTTTTCACCGGTAACGGAATCTGATATATATGTAGGCAGGCAGGTAGCCAGGTAGGTTTATCTCTGTTCTGAATCGCAGAAAAAAAAAAGCGTAGTGTGAGAAGGGGGCCAAAAGATTGAGGAACACTGTTCTAAAAGTGTATTAACTCTTTCATTCCTATATTACTTTCCATGCTCTGCCACAATACATTTTGATGAGAAATTTTGGTATAAAGAATCTGGAAGGAAGCTGTTCTGTGCTTTTAAAATATTTAAATGCTATTTATACTTTGTCTAACGTAGCTCTGGGCATTGATTTGCACTGGTGTGGAAGATTCGCCAGCACTGATACTATTCAAAAATGTACTCAAATCTGGATCTGAAAAATCTTACACGCTATTCAGAGGACGGAAAATGAAGCTTTAGTGTTCATATTTATCCCTCTTGTTAATTGCTCTTATCTTTCACTTTTAATTAATTTCATCTTCTTCTTCTTCTTGTGCAGAATTCAACAACAACTTCACTACAGCTTTGTGCTGGGACTAAGGCAATAGAAAATGTTAATGAACATGAAACTCTAGGACTCATCATTGATCAGCATTTAATTTGGAATTCTCACGTACATAAACTAACAAACTTGACTGCACAGAAAGTTTACCAACTAGCCAAAATTAAACACTTTATCGACAAAGACACAAGAAATATATACTAAATATCACACATACAAACACACTTAGATTACGGTTCCACAATCTGGGATGCTCAGTCTCAAACACAGAAAAGCTCCACTCACTTCACAAACGAGCATTACATCTGATTTGTGACAAACACCCAGTACAGACTGTAGATAAGCACAAACAACTCAAATTCTACCCCTCAAATATAGAGTAATTTATAACAAAGTTAAGTTTGCTCACAGAATTCTGTCGCACAATGCTCCGCCTTAATTGTGGTCACTGTTTACGTATAACACTAAGCATAGCCAGCGTTTAAAAAAAAAACTGTCTTCTTCCTCAATCCAAGATTGATCTGTACAAGAAAAGCTTTGCATACTCTGCAATACAGCTCTGGAACACCCTCCCCTACAATTTAAAATCCATTAGTAATACTTCATCCTTTAACTCAAGCTTGTTTCATTATTTACTTGCTTTTAATTATATACCACCATGGAATAACTAGCAATCTCCCAACCCACGATTCGACAGCCACCAAGTACTAAAATGACATAGTTCGAAAAGTAACGTCTTAGATATTGTTAAAATTATCTTAATGTTTGTTTAAAAAAAACATATGCTAGAAGATCTGTACTGACAATGTATTTTTGTTTATATATATATATGTCTGTGTGTGTGCATGTATGTGTGTTAGAGAGATTTTATTACTTTAATTACTCTTCTCTTTTACTTTACATGTAATAGTTTAATCTTACACTCTTTTGATATGTTTGTCCCCCTAATGTAATTTGTATACTTGTACTAAATCGAGTGTGTGGGACGAATGAAAGATGGAGTGATGGAGGGCAGAATGTAAGACAGGCCTGCATGCCCAACTCTTTACCCTTTAAAAATAAAGACCATTCATTCATTCTTCTTTTTTCTCTTCTTCTTCTTCTATCTCCCTGTAAATTTGAGTTGGTATTTTTTTCAACTGAGAAACACATAAATGCCTTTGAATGTAAATGCTACAGAAGAGTTCTTCAAATATCACGGACGCACACACACACACACACACACACACAAACCAAAAACAAATATATCAATACTACAAGAACTTAATATTGAAGAAGGTTAAGTAGTGGTGCGTAGTACTTCTTTAGCAGACTCCACTACTATGGGGACAATACGGATCCGTGCCAAGTTAACCAGACTAAGCCTGATACTGTAGATACCAACCGGAGGGTTGGAACAAGGTCTCTTGGTCAGTTACAGCTTGCCAACCCTGACTCCGGCATGTCAGATTTAGGTTGCTAATTACCTGAAATGGACAGTCTCTTCTATCCATCCTTCTTCTTCTTCTTTTGCTTCCGATCTTCCCTGAAGTTGTGAATTTACACCTCCCTCCCCAATTTACTGAATAGACCCATGAATAAGACTTCTTAGCAGACTACACTACCAAGATGATTCACGCCAGTCTCTGTTAGTCAGACGTAATGCAACAGCCTGCTTCTAGAAGGAGGACGGATGTAAACTGGTCCCCGCTGTCGTCTGCATTTTCCCCAGCGCGCTCTTTCTCTTCCTTCTGCTGGCCAGACTTTCGCTGACTAGCTCAGTTTAAAAAAAAAAATTCCCTCTACCCCTAATTTCTTTTTTTAACCCCCACCCCCTTTCTACATCCAGAAGTCTGGCATCCTTCTGTAAACAAACTTAAGCCTGGCAAATGCGAGGCGTCAGCATGAGATAAGTAGTTCTGATATTTTCCTTCTAGGAACACAAAGACCTAGAAACGTGTTCTCGGTGCAAGGTAGACCAAATGGGTGCACATATCAGGAAAATTTGGCTTCGCTTGCGAAAAATATCTGACTCATAAATCTCACACAATAATAATAATAATAAAACTGGAGTCTTGGGGGTTGGAATTGTGAACAGAATCAATGCGCCTAATACAAGGAAAATTGTTGTCTCATGCATCTAGTGCTGCAGTATTCTTCTTTGTAATCTTGCAAGCAACAGTTAAAACATTTTTTGAAGGAAATACCACATATGGCTGTGCTTGTAGTCTGGCGTTATGCAGGGCTAAAGACTCAGGGCTGGTGTTAGCATTAGCCCAAGCAGGCAAACATCTCAAGGCGCAGACTGCAGAATGGAAGGGTGGGGATGGGAAGGGGCTAGAGAGATGTCAGTTAGGGTTAGGGTTAAGAAAGATTAACAAAACAGAAAGGCATAGTTCATGTCTGGTAGTAGTAGTAGTAGTAGTAGTAGTATAGTAGTAGTAGTAGTAGTAGTAGTAGTAGTAGTAGTAGTAGTAGTAGTAGTAGTAGTAGGTCAGTCAATCAGTCATTTGCATGTCCCTTGGGGAACTTTGCCTCCCTTACAGCACCCCTGTAGGCCTCTCGGTTGTAAGCAAGATGCCCTGCTGGTGATGCATCCATCTGCAGATCATCAACGATGTCTTGCAGCCATCTTCGCCTTGGACTTCCTCTCTTTCTTTTTCCCATTATGTACCCTTCCAAGACTGTCTTCTTTAAATTATAATGACGTTTAATGTGTCCAAAATATTTAAGTTTTCTCTGTTTAATCCTCTTTACTAGCCAGCCTTCTTCAATATTAAGCTTTTGTAATATGTATATATTCGTTCTTTTTTATGTCCATGATATATGAAGAACTCTTCTATAGCATTTACATTCAAAGGTATTTATGTGTTTCTCAGCTGTTTTGTTAAGTGTCCAGGTCTCACAAGCATATGTTGCGATGGGAAAGATGTATGCCCTTAAAAATCTTATTTTTGTGGTTCTGTCTGTTCCTCTCCACAGATTCTTTAGCTGTTTTACTTTTTGAAGAGCGATAGATGTCCTCCTTTTAATTTCCCTCATTGTATCTCCATTATTAGTTAGTAATAATCCAAGATATTCAAAACTCTCCACCTCTTCCAATTTTTCTTCATTGATATATATTAATAGTCTATAGTAACAGTAGTAGTAGCAGTAGTAGTATAGTATAGTATAGTAGAATAGTAGTAATAGTAGTTTTGATAATGCAAGTAGTGGCATTAGAAACAGTTGTAGTGATAATGATAGTGTATTAATTGTAGTAGCAGTAGTAGTAGCAGTAGATTAGTGGTAGTAGTAGTAGTTGTTGTAGTAGTAGTATAGTTGTAGTAGTAGTAGTAGTAGTAGTATAGTAGTAGTAGTAGTGGAGTAAAGTAGTAGTAGTAAAATAGTAGTAGTTGTAGTTTTGATAGTGGAGGTAGTAGCAGCAGTAATTTTGTAGTAGTAGTAGTAGTAGTATAGTTGTAGTAGTAGTAGTATAGTAGTAGTAGTAGTAGTAGTGGAGTAAAGTAGTAGTAGTAAAATAGTAGTAGTTGTAGTTTTGATAGTGGAGGTAGTAGCAACAGTAATTTTGTAGTAGTAGTAGTAGTAGTAGTAGTAGTAGTAGTAGTAGTAGTAGTAGTATAGTTGTAGTAGTGGTAGTAATAGTAGTAGTAGTAGTAGTAGTAGTAGTAGTAGTAGTAGATTTCTGTTCATTTTTACCTAGTTCACTGGTTCTAAGGACTGTTACTGCCGATGGTGGGTTGGAGGATACTCTCCCCACTCCAATGGTGCGTCTCAAATAGCCTCTGACAGTCAAGTCCAGCTCCTGGCCTTCTCCTGGCAGAACTGTTTAAACTGACAGGAGAAGGGGCGAAGGTGAATATCTGGTGCCTGAAAATCAGACGTTTAGGGTAGATGAGAGTCATGTTTGGTAGCTCATCTACCGCTGCTGACGAGATTCTTCAGCTGCCGTGTGCGGAGTTGGGCTCCTCCCGGCCAATGAAGAAAGGTGCTATTATGGGTTGCTATGCGGCATTGTGGAAAAGGTGAAAGAAAGGAGTAAGTGAAGTGTGAAGTAATCAGTAGTCTCGAGGTCAGGACTGCTCAAGTCAAGGCACCTCTGCTCTGGAGGTTGGCCATATCCCATGCACTCTCATACCGGGGGAATTGCGTAAATGGGTTTAAACCAGGGGTGAAATTTGATGGCTAGTCGAGTCACGGTACCTCCGCTCTAGAGGTCGGTCACGTCCTAAACACACCCATACTGGGATAATATGCCTAAACCGGGTTAACCCAGGGTATAAACTCACTAGTGGCGAGGATTCATCCTCCAGGACAAAAACTCCGTCCTGGTCACAACTAAGAAGGGGAGCAGTCACAACCGTAAAATGCTGAAGTCGGAGACATTGGACCAGTGCAGTCTAGATAGGCAACCACCTCTCACCCGGCAGGGATATATCCTTATCCTAATCACGTCGAGGTTTTCCGGTGAGAAAGTCCAACCGGCGGGGATACACGGGTATCCCAAAACACGTGGAAGTTTTCCGGCGAGAAAGTCCAACTCTAGATTAAACTGGTGCAACGAAAACCACGGTGTCACGCAATCCCGCTTCTGTGACCCACCAAGAATACAAGCTCAAGCCCTGCGATACTCTGAACATCTTGTGATAATCTCGGGGATTACGTGTGATCCCTTCGGGGACCACAGGGGGACCACGGGACCTATTGAGGATCACGGGAGTAAATTCAGTAGGATCACGGGGCGGTCTTGGTGATAGAAGCGAACGAAGAAGAAGAAGAAGACCTAGTTCACTTTTCTTCGAACAGATATTGTGTGAGTGAGTGAGTGAGTGAGATGCAAAGAGCTATCTTTCATTCTGTATGAGCAGAACATTTGCGACATATTTCCAGTGGGGGGGGGGGGGGGTTAGGAACGCAAAAATTCTTCTTTCTATGTTGTTCTTCTATGTACTCGCGTATAATCGACATCCGCAGCTGTAATTCTTGAATAATTTCGACAGTTGCAACATAGAATAGCTTTTTCATAGCATTTTGGCTTTAGGCATAACTTGTACGAAACTACCGCTAAACTTACCCCAGTTTACGAAACTTAGCTTTGCTTGCATATATTACAGTCGCATTCTTGAACTGAGGCATTCTGGGATTGTGTTTATTCCTGCTCGACCCGGGTTCCTTCACCATTTTTTCCCTCCCTTATCTTTAACTGATTCTGATAAGAAATTTATTTCGTTCTCGTTGGCTCCAGACATAACATGTCCAGAGTTATGCATTTCTCAGTTTAAGTAGTGGAAAATTATTAAAGAACGAAAGAAAAAGAGAATGAAATGGGGAAGGAGATAGACGGTCGCAGCGGTTACTAAGGAAAAGGGGAGAGAATATAATTCGGCAAAAAATTGTCTGGGACCAAAGACTACATATATGAACGTTTTGTTCATTTTGTTGTTCTTGCAACTTGATTTGTTCGAAATACTGACTGGGTATGTTTGTGTTTTATAGTAGTCCCCATGTGCCTTGTAACGTGCCCTTTCCAGAACGTTGTCACCTCTCTCTCAGTCTCCCAGAGTGCAAATGGCCGATCTTGAGCAAGTTGGCCAACATCTCATTTGTTAGTAGTTCCTCCCCCCCCCCCCCCAACCCGGTTATCGGTGACCTTACCGCGGATAATACCGAACCCACATAACATACGTATTTTAACATATATAGACATACCTGTGTTACATTTTAATTTTAGAAAGAAATATACGCGTTAAAATATAATGCAACAGACTTGCCAGAATTCCTACTCCAACGATTTGGGGTTCACTCCTGAATTAACTTCCAAGCTCTGTTAGAATAAATTTCAATGAAAACTTGCAGTAGAAAGAAACAGGAAGGAAGTTTAGTCTATAATTTAAAAATAAAGGTTCAGTTAGAAACGTGATGGTAACTGTCATTTTATTTATAGACTGCATAAATATCGTTCTGGGCACTGATTCGTATAGGAGTGCAAGATCTACCAACCCGGACTGTGTTGTTTTGGAGTCAAAGAGTTA